>APFE030291031.1:60388-94482 GCA_000404065.3 Pinus taeda | reverse complement strand
AAAATCCATGGAAACACTTTCCCAAGGGTGAGAAGGAACTGGTAATGGAGTGTACAAGCCTAGTTTTCTGTTGTTGGGTTTGCTTTTAGCACACATAGTACACCCTCTTACATATCTAGAAACTGTCTCATTCATTTTTGGCCAATAACAAAATATTTGGAGCTGTGCAACTGTTTTACTTACCCCAAAGTGACCTGATATTAGAGAAGTGTGTGCTTCTCTAATTATCTTTACTCTTTCAATTTGTGGAATGCATAACTTCCCACAATGGTATAAGATTCATTCCTTTACATGATAATCCAATTCTTCTACTCATTTTCCTTGACTTAATGTTGCATATACATCTGTAAAATCTATATCTTGAGCATATTGTTCAATTTAGCTTTCATGTAGCACAGAATTATGCTTAAGTATAGTAGATGCATTTATAATGGGTCTAGGTAACATGTCTGCAACTTTATTGTGTATTCTGTTTTTATATCTCGTGACTAAATGAAACTATTGTAGAAAAGCCATCCATCTATAGTGTCTTGATTGGTGCAACTTAGTTTAGGAGTGTAGATATTGAAGCGGTTGATGATCAGTATGTATTATTGTCTCTTTTCCCATTAAGTAATGTTTCCAGTTTTCCACACTTTGAACTAATGCATACAATTCTTTATCGTATGTAGGATAGTTAACTACTGCAGGATTAAAAGTCTTAGAATAATAACATATGGGTTTATCGTGCTGTGTCAACACTGATCCCATGGCATAGTCACTGGCATCTATTTGGATCTCAAATGGTCTTTGAAGATCAGGTAGTGCTAGTACAGGTGTTGTACTAATCTTTTCTTTGAAGGTGTCAAAGGCTTTCTGTTGTTTGCCTCCCCACTGAAACACCTTGTTCAATCTAGTTAAAGCATGTAAGGGAGTTGCAATTAAGGAAAAGTTAGAAATGAACTTCCTCCAATATTGTGTTGCTCCTAAGAAGCTTCTGACTTTTGTAGCATATTTGGGTTTAGGCCAGTTCACAATGACTGCCACCTTAGAGGGAACTATCTTCAATTCACCACCCCCTACTAGATGACCCAAATAATTTAGAGATGTTTTTCCAAATCCACATTTTGAGAGTTTTACATGAATTTTTTCTCTTTTCAAAACATCTAATGTCTGCTTAACATGATTTAAGTGCTCTTTCCACATTTTGCTAAAAATCAGAATGTCGTCCAGATACACAAAAAAAAATCATCAAGGAAAGGTCTCAGTACATCATTCATTAATCTCATGAAAGTAGTAGGAGCATTAGTTAAGTCAAAAGGCATAACTAGGCACTCATACAATCCCTACTTTTTTTTAAAAGTAGTCTTCCATGCATCTTGTTCTACAACTCTGACCTGATGGTATCCATTGTGAAAGTCTAGCTTGGAGAAATAAACAAATTCTTTCAATTGATCTAAAATATCATCTATGCGAGTAAGGGGATAACGATTTTTTATTGTTATCTTATTCAGTGCTCAGTGATCAATGCACATTCTCCATGAGCCATCTTTCTTTCTCACCAAATCGATTGGTGACCCACATGATGATGTGCTAGGTTTGATGAAACCTTTCTCGAGCAACTCTTGCACCTGCTTCTTGATTTCAGCATTCTCTAAAGCAAACAACCTTTTATACCTGTGGCTGCAATGGTTGTTTAATCTCCCGAGTTTGACCCCAAATCTCTCTGAATAGCTACAATAGTCTTTTTATTCTTTCCCTCGAACTTTGTAGGCCTCAGCTCTGGATGCAGAATCCAACAGTGCTCATCATCATGCCCGTCCTTTTTAGAGTGGGTGCATGAAGCTTTGCTTTTCTATGCAGTGTTAGCCTTCCTTGCCTCCCATTTATGCTTTCTTTTCTCCTTGCTCTTCTTTGTAGTGGGCTGGGATGATTCCCCAACTTTTGGATTTCGATTCTTTCCTCTAGCTTCTAGATGAGTAGCTTGTATAGATACGTCATCTATACTAGTGGGATTAAAAATGAGTATGGTGTGCCTCATGTAGTTCTGTAGACCACCAATGTACTTCAACAGAGTCTCTGCTGAGTCTAATGAGATTCCTAGAATCAATGTTGTCTTTCTAAATTCTTGAGTGTACCCTTGCACACTTTTCCCTTTCAAGTGTCAAAGAGTTTTCCAACTCATCATGGCTTACTGCATGTGGGCCAATGGGTAGAACTGCCTTTTGATTACAGAAACAAATTCACTCTAGACAAAGATAGTCTTACCATGTCTTTTCATGTCAGATTGGGTCCTGCCTTCCCACAAAACCAAGGCAGTGCCTCCTAAGTGTAGGCTTGCCAGCTGAATCTTGCTCTTGTCTAAGTCAATATTCTGCACTCTGCAATAAATATCATTTTGTCTAATCCAATAGTCCATCTTTTCTGCATTTAACTCTCCATCATATATAGGTAGATCAAATTTAACATCTAGTTTGATCAAAGATGCATTCTTTTTAGGGCTATCAGGAGGTGTGAGAAAGATTTCCTCTTTCCCCTTTCCTTTTGAGTGGTCATGGAAGTGAGACTCGTCTTCTCCTTTCTCTCATTTAGAGCCTAATGAATCTTCATCCTTATGTTTTCTAAAGTCCCTATACATTTCTTCTACCATGGACTTTATGGCTAGGAAGCTTTCTATGAATTGAGGGTCTGGCTCCATACAACCTTCCTCAAACATTGTCTTCCGAGGATAGACTCTCCCAATTTTAGGATTAGTTTCGACCAACTCTCATTCTCCTAATTTGAGCTTTGATCTAGTTAGCATTCAACAGCTAAACCAACACAAGCTTGTCTAACCTTACAGCCTAGAGCTTTGATACCACTTGATTTGAAAATCACTCTTGAGTGACCTCATTTAAGTTATTAATGAATGAAGGTATTACAGACTCATGTGCTAGTGTGTGTCTATGTTATTTTAGGAAATGGATCGATCAGATTGCAAAATACACAGACATTGGAAAATGGAAACAGTAAGAGGAATATAGTAAGCAAATACAAGAAGACAACAATTAATAAAGAGTTCATCCTGTACTCCAGGGCTACATCTCTGTTATAGCTTTCAGTGGTGGCTTGTTTTATTGTGTCTTTAAAGAAGAAAATATAATGAGGAGCTCAATCTATGTCTCTTGAAACAGAATTACATGGCAGGGTGGTTCTTGGATTCCCCAAGCCACTAGAGTGCACAGACTCTTTCCCTTTCCAAGCCTTGACCTCTCTAGTATTTAATGGGAGAAGACCAATGTGGTGCTCATTTCTTGACAGATCCTCTCAGGGATTTCTTGAACCTCTCAAGCTTCTATCTGCTCGATGCCGCCTTATGCTGCAGGTCAGCTCGGCCCTCTATCTTTCTGCTTCTTGCTTCATTGTCTCTTCTTTTCTTTGTCTTCATTCTCTTCTTTCATTTTTCATCCTCTGTTCCCCATTTGTTCATGGCTTAAAGCCAATTTGTCCTTGGTTGTTCACTTCCTCTTCTACCCCCGTCGGATCAGCTACTGCTGCTCACTTGGAGGTCCCTATCTCTGCGTCATCATCAACGACTCACAGGGAGTGGCCACCTGTCCTCTCGTGAATTATGCTAGCTCTTCCTCGTCGATTCGGTTTTCCAATTATGCTGTGGAATGACTCATCCACCATCTTAGCGGACAACTCAGACTTTAGAATTCTTTATGCCGCAGTTTAATCCCCTGTCAAATCCAATTTCTCCATCGATTACAATCTCAACCGTCAAATCTGGAGCCCACAGATCCTACGACATTTGCTCATTTCGCGTGGTTGACTTGCTCGACCATTAGCACATGATGAGCAGTAGTTTTCTCTCTCATCTGCCAAACATGCATCAGGTGTTGAATGGAATCGCTCATTTTTCTCCAAATTTTCTTACCGCCCCAATGTGCCTCCAACATATCGTCAGTTTTGGAGCGCGGGTCCCACCTTTCATCTTAGCACTTCCCCATGATTTCCCAGCTTCCATGAGATTGAGCGCTTCGAGGCTTTTCCTTATCGAGGGGTTTGGCCCAACGATGCATGATTAACGCTAAGAAAACATCAAAAGCGGCCTTATTTTCCCGATCCAAGCTTCCCAAGTGTCAGTTTTGCCTCCTACCGAGTCTTCATGGTCCTCGATCAACACGCTTTGACTGAGGTCCTCGTCATTCTTCGTTGGCTGCAAACTATCACTGTTGGAGGTCTTCCTAATAGCTCTTTGTTCACAAACTCAAAGTCTCTCCTAGTTTGATACAGTCATGGCATCTTGATTATTTTTCATGGATCCAATTCATATCATATGGAAAAGGCAAATATGTATTTTTGTGGTAGCAAGAGAGTCTTGGCCTCAATTCATGGTCCAATAGGGAGGAAAGGAGGCCAAGGCTCTATTAGTTGGCTTTTGTATTTTCTTTATATCACTATTCAACTTATTATGGGAAACACAAATGGAAACAACCTACTATATCACCAAAAGCAACCTATTCTCAACTAAGAAAGAAATTTATCTAACAGCAGCTAATCCACAAACTGAAACAAAGCATATAAATACAAAAAAGAGGAGCTTGGCTACTTGGATTTGGCCTTAACCAAATAGCTTCAACCTTCTGAGGTAACTCAGTGCTAGCTCGAAAAGTACTTCATCTTTATTAGCAAAATAATAATAGCATTACATGAAACTGTCAACAGAAATAAGCTCGAAGTTGAGCAGCAAATCTGCAACCAAAATTCGAAAATTTGACTAACTTCCTAATAAGGCCCTAGGCCTCTCTACTTATACAACTGAATCTCCCAATAGCTTCCTTAAAATCACGAAGGCTTCGCTCCCAAAACTTGAGATAAACAGAAGTTATCCTCCACTTGCTTCGCTGCCTCTTTAGTTCATTAATGTGGATGTTTGTGCTCTGAGCTGCATGATGGAGAACTCAAAGTGGGGAGTCATAAATGAGGGGGATACCCTCCTATAAATCTTCTCCCTTTTCTTCTTCGAATTATTGCTTCCAATTGTCCATTAAATATTTGACTTTATCTCCAAAATTAAAAAAAAATATGCATTAAACACATATTAGACTGCATGGCATAATGACCAACCCAAATCACTCTATTAGCATAAATATAATCAAAACACATGCAATAAACTAATGATAATGGTTGTTCAAACTATGTTTGGAGGAAAAATGAGGCCATATAATTACCCATTTATGGGGCTCATCATCACCCATTATTGAAGGTGTTGATCATCCTCTGAGCAACTGGATCCATCTCCTCATCTTTGATGGCCCTAATGGCCTCCCTGACATCCCATGCTTCTAATGTGAGGTCCTCTTCTTTGTCATTGAATCCTTCCTTTCTATCCACCTCTTTCCATTGATGTTGTTCTTCTTCCTCTTTTCTACCTTCTAGCAGGCCCAGCAGTAGTGGGCGACTCAATTTGAGGCCAATCCAATTGACCTTCAAATTCTGCATAGAGTGCTTGTATAGTGGCACTCTCCTTAATGCTTCTTTCATCCTTGTTGGGGAGTGATACTCCCTGATCTGCAGACTGTGTGGTAGAGTGTTCCACCTCCTCATACAAGCATGAATACAGTCTTCCCCAAGTAACCTTTCCATGTCCTCAGAATGTGCAATGGCCTAAGCCTAATCATTGATATACTTAGGGGAAATTTGGGGATTATTTGCAAGCAGCTGGTGTGTGCTCACGGGAGCCATGGGATCTGATGGCTCAACTCTGATCATCAAGGGCTCATTTTTCTTCTTTATCATCAACTTCCTTATCTCTTCTACGCTTAATTCCTCGTGGTTCATCCATGATGCCATTGCCATTAGTTGTAGGTCCCCTAGCCTAGCATTTGGGTCCCACACATTCATATCAGTGAGGGCCATGTTATGCAAATAGAAATCTGCTATTTCTTCCTTGTCTTCTGCTGAACTTTGGTCACATAGGTCCATAAACTGTCTATAATCTTGGAAAGGCATTGTGCCTCTCTATTCCAAAGTCTTGAACTGAAACTGTAGCAATTGGTCCTTGAGGTATAATCCATATGATTTTGCTGGTGTTCTACATTGTAGTGCTTCTATAGACCAGATGGCCATGCATGCTAGTTGTGTCTCCCTCTCTTGCAGTTGTCTTCTAAGTAATACATTTTCTGTTTCCAAGTGTGTTCTTATGATTGTCTCTCTATGTCTTAAAACACTTAATTCCCTACCCATTTCTATAATATTGTTCTCCATGTGGCCAATATCCTCTACTCCCTTGGATTTGGCGATTTGCATCCACCTATGACTCCTTATTCGCTCTTTCTCTAACTCAAAGAAAAGTGGGATTGAAAATTTCTATGGAATGATTTTCCCCATCAAGAAGATTGTAGTAAGAGCCCAAAATAGGCTAGGGATCAGGTTCTTGAGTCTCTGGTGCTTCCTCCTTCCCCTGTGACTATCCTTCTATTCTTTCTTCAAGTTTTTTGCTCTCCTGTAGTCTTGACAGGGTCTCTTGTAGAACAGTTTGTGCCTCCTGTAGAATCGTTTTTTAGTCTTGTAGTTGCACTCTTTCCTTCCAGGTGGAAGAACTAGGAGTCCCTCTTTCATATGTGATAGGGATTTTAGAGGGAGATTCTTCCCCTTTGATAGTGTGTGAATCCTCAATTATAATGGGCACTTTAGAAGAAGGTTGGGGCTTCCCTTGTTTCATCCGTGTGCTCTTCTGAGCCCTAAAATACATTGAGGTTTGCCTCTTCATCTTTTGTTTTGGTTTAATTGGGGTGCTAAGGGAAATAAAAGCAGCTACTGCCTCCCTTTCTAGGGTCTCAGGAGACACTTCAGTCTTTTCTGCCCCTTTTTCCTCTCCCTTTGTTTTCTTCTCTGTCTCTGCTGGTATTGTTTCCTAATGTTCTGGTTTGGTTTTTTCCTGCTTTGTCTTCATTTTGGTGTCTTCCTTCTCTGTTTGATCCTGAATTTCCTCCCCTTCTTCCCCTTGCTGCTCTTCCCCCTCACTATCAGAAGGGCTAAGATCATATGTGAGGGCCTTTACATCATCTTCTATTGTCATGTTTCAGAATATTTCCCATGCTATGGGGATTCTTAAGGTATGGAGGGCTTCTTCCATTAACAATGTAACTAACCCATGGTGAGCCAACTAATCTGGACCTCCTTCCTTCAACTTAATGCTCGAGTTATGAGGGATTGTAGGAGAAAATAAGGGATGTTTAGTTTCTGGGCTGTTGGAGTGTCCATGCCTTATCTCAGCTCATGGATAAGTCTGAAATGGTAGCCATAAACTGTGGTATACCTCCCTTCATAAGAAATATATTTGATAATATGGTAACTTACCTCATCCTAAGCGTAAGGTATGCTTGTTCTTCTAATGCCATTTTTATCTTCTACAGGATGTTCATTGTTTTGGAATAAGTTTTTCTTGGCAGACTGTCCAATTGGCTTTTCATCTTTTCTCCAAGGTAATCCCAGAGGAAGGGTGGCAACCCTGCTGATGAATTCTATGGTGATTTCTATGGAGAAACCTCTCAAAGTAATAGTGGCATGGGTCTTCGAGTGAGGGACTAAATAAAGGGAAAAATCCTGAGCCACTTCATCAAATCCTCGAAATTTCTCAAAAAATGGCATCCAATTTGCTTTGGTAAAAATGGCTACTACTTCGGGATGTTCATGGATCCTAGCTGAATTTATGGGCTCCTTCCTCATGAATCCCCCTATCATTTTTCTTATATGCCTTTTGAACACCCAAGATAGAGATGGAGACAAAAATTTTGAAGAAATAGGAAAACAAAGGAAAAACTGTGTTCTTTTAAGAAAACAGGCAAAAAATTCTTATGTAATTGCACTCCTTCTATGGACTCAATTTCTCCTTAAAATTGTATCATTCCTTGCAAAAATTGATAATCAAGGTGGGTATGCACAGGACCTACCTCCTTAAGCCAAAAATCGACCAAAAACCCCGTGTTTTCTCCTTAAAAATAGTGTACTTCCTCTCCTATAGAACTGCCTGTAGGTGCTCCTGTAGAACCTGTAAGTGCTCCTGTAGAACACCGATATTAGGAGGATGGACAAAAACAATAGAGAACAATGCTTTTGACGCTATGGAGGTGGAAAAGAGCTTGTTGCAGCTAAGTGGATGAGGATGAAATGGAAGAAAAGGTGGTGAAGGAGTTTCGAGGAGTAATTATTTCTTCTTTGAGATGTTTTTGGTGATGGGGTGAGCTGGCAAAAATGTATGTTACCATATGTGGACAGTTGGTCCCCACTACCATGTCATCATGGCTCTTTCCCACAATCACTTACCATCATTGCATCGGAGTTTGTAGGCACTACACTATGTGTCCTTTAGATCTTTTTGTGAGGTGACTAGGCACACGTGTGGTGGCATCTCCGGATGAGCGGAGTCAACTCGACAAGGGTGGCTAGTTAACTAGCCACGTTTTCTCATTCAACCCTAACCATCTCATTTGCTCATGCATATTTTCCAATTACACAGATCCAACAAAGGAGAGGGTTAGTCACTTAGTGGTGAGTCGAATGTTCGTGCTGTGAGGCATTTTGGTTCCTTTGTTGCTGCATGCTCGTATTTCAGTTGTTGCATGCCTATATGTCCTCCGTTGTTATGCTTTCTGCTTCCTGATGTGTGGTTTGTTTTCTTTGTGCAATTATCCTCTGGTTGGATCTGGCTTCAGATGTTCCCTTCAATCCTATGGATGCACTTATTTTGCTGTTGTGGATTGATTTTAATCGGACCAGCTACCATAGGAATTCCTACAGGAGCTCTTGTAGCTGTTTCTACCTTTAAAATATTTAGCTGATTTTTGTGCTGGGAGATACAAGGATGATGCTAGAGATGTTGATGAAGACAGAGAGGTACTTGGTAAGCTGTGGGTGAGATTTGGAGGTGTTTCTCCCTTTATTTTTATTTTTTTTCTATAAATTGGTTTCTGTGTCTTTCGATAGGAAGTGAAAAAAATGATGATGATGAGGTAGTGCAGGAATGGGATGGATGACAAGGAGGTTGGATAGCTATACGAGGGTCCACATGCTCTTCATGAAATCTCCTAGCCCCTCAAACTATTTTTTGGAACCATTTCTGGCCCTCTGTGATTTCTACAGGAGCCTCCTATAGAACACACAGGGTCTCCTATACAACACACAGTTTCTGGAAAGAAACACATTGGGGGTGGAAGAAAGGTCAGAAATGATGGAGAAGAGTGTGGGGGAGATGAGATAGGCCCTGTGGAATCTTCTCTTGCTTCCTCTAGTCCACCTGTGGCCTGCAATTAACATTAAAAGTCAATTTTCTTTTCCTTCTTTTTTCTGTTTTTTTCTTCTTTTTTTTTTTTTTTTGAAAAACAACTAGGGCACCTCAAGGAGGTTTTCACCTAATTTCCTACTCTGGGTGCCTCCAAGGGAGGTTTTCACCCAGGGATCTTATTCTCTTTCTTTTTCTTATTTTTTTTATCATTAGGCCGCCTCAAAAGAGGTTTTTAACCCAATGATGAGACTCAAGTGCCTCATGGAGGTTTTCACTTGAGTCCTTATTATTTTTTATTTTTTTTTGCTTCTTCAGCGAGTGGGTGAAGTGGAGGCTAAGACCTGCTCCACTATCATCACTGTCTTATTCATATCTTCAATGAATTATCACTTCGAGAGGGGGTTCTTGTAAGTCTTCAACCTATGTCCATTGACAAGCATGGGGATGGCTTCCTCATCAATGGTTCTAATCAGAACTGAACCATTGTCATTGCATTTTCCCACAATGTAGGGTCCCAACAATCTTGTCCTCAAATTTCCTTTGAATTCTTTAAACCTTGAGTCATAGAGAAGTGCCTAGTCTTCCTCTTCGAATTGCTTCTCTTTGATATTTTTTTCATGCCATATCTTCCTCTAAAGCTAAACTACCTCTGTGTGGAGAAGGGCCTGCAATATTTATTCATCCAATCCATTGACCTGGAGTAGTCTTTCCCTCTCTGCATGGCTAAGGTCTAGGTGTAGCTGAGCTCCCATTCTTAGTGTATTGTACTCAAATTCTATTGACAGCAAAGCCTTCGACTAGTTCATAAGGTGTGAACCTTACGGTGGTCTTCCACGTTGTGTTGTAGGCCTAGGCGGCCTCAACTAGTCTATCTGCCAGTATTTTCTGCTACTACTCACTACCTTGGTTAGAGTTCCTTCGAAAGCTTTGTTAGTGACTTCTGCCTGCACATTGGCTTGTGGATGGTAAGGGGTGGAAGTCCTGTGTTTGATTTTATGATGTGTGAGCAGGTCTTCAATCAACTTCGAAGTGAATTGACTACCTTGGTCTGTGACCATTTCTCTTGGATACCCGAACTTACAGCATATGTTTTCTCTGAAAGAATTAGCTACTTTTTCCTCTATTGCTGCTTTTATTACTTTTGTTTCTGCCCATTTTGTCAGATAATCAGTGCACACGATGATGTATTGCTTCTGTTTTCAAGGAGGATTGATAGGAAACACAAAGTCCATGCCCCACTTCTCAAATGGCTCAAGGGTCACTCGAGGTTGCATGGGCATCTCATCCTTCGGAGTAGCTTTACCTATCCTTTGAAACCGATCACATTGGCTTCTATACCTCATCACAATTTGGTGAAGAGTGGGCCAATAGTAGCCTGCTTGCAATATTTTGAAGGGCAATCCTCTTTGCTGCAAAATGGCCTCCACAAGGCCCGTCATGATAGGTCAGGAGAATGTCAAAAACTTCCTCCTCCCTGACACATATTCTCAAGATCTAATCTGGGCCAAGTTTGAAGAGATTGCACCCAATCTATGTGAAAGGGGTACTTTTCCTCACGATTTTTCTCTTTTCCTTCGAGGATAGGTGTGGTGGGAACTGTGATGAAACCAAGTAGTTTGTTATATAATCAAACCATGGAGAGGCTACTAAGATAGAAAATAGGTGTTCATCTACCATTTGATCATCCACCATTCCTTCTTCACCTACGAGCAAATTTACTCTAGACAAAAAGTTAGCAACAACATTTTATTTACCAGGCTTATCAACAATCATGAAATCAAATTGCTACAATAAAAGCAACCATCTAATAATGCGAGCATTTACATCTGGTTTGTTCATTGAATATCTAATTGCGGCATGATCAGTGTGCACAAAGGTTTGATAGCTTGTGATGTAATGTCTGAATTTGTTTAAGGAATGCACTACAACTAGGAGTTCCTTCTCAATTATCATATAGTTTAACTCTGCCTTTGAAATTTTTTTACTTATAAAGTATATGGCATAAGGTAACTTTCCATCAATTTGTCATAAGGCTGCTCCTGTTGATTTTTTTGAGGCATCTATGTGAATGTGGAAATGCACGGCCCAGTTTGGGCCTCTCAAGATTGGGGCAGTCACAAGTTTGCATTTCAAGGTATCTAGGGCTTCTTGACAGTTTTCAGTCCATATGAACTCGACATCTTTTCCTAAAAGACCAAACAACGAAGAGTCTAACTTACTGAAATCTTTAATGAATCTTCTGCAATACCTAGCTAAGCCTAGGAAACTTCGGACATCGCTCACCTTTTGAGGAGGTGGGACCCTTTAGATGATGGAAACTTTGTTGGGGTCCACCTGCAATCCTTGTTGAGATATTGCATGGCCTAGCACAGTCCCTTTAGTCATAAAAAAATCACATTTTTCTAGGCTGAGGGATAGGTTCATTTCAATACACTTGTCCAAGACTTTTCCTAGGTTAGATAAAGCTTCCTGAAAGTTAGAACCATAGCGAGTAAAAGAATCCATATATATTTCCAGTGCATCATGAACCAAGTCAGAAAATATACTCAATACTACTCTCTGGAGTGTGGAAACAAAACCGAAAAGGAAGGACTTGATACATAAAGGTACCCCAAGGATAAGTGAAAGTGGTCTTATCTTGGTCCTCTGGGCTGATTTGAATCTGATTGTACCTGCTAAACCCATCTAGGAAGGAGAAAAACTTTTTCCCCACCAGACCATCTAACACTTGATCTATGAGAGGCAAAGGAAAATGGTCCTTTTTAGTGGCCTTGTTCAATTCCAGATAATTGACAAGGATCCTCAACTTACCATTTTTCTTTGGAACTAGCACCAAAGGAGTGACCCATTCACTGTTAGAGATGGGGTAGATGAATCCTGCATCCAATCATTTTTGCAATTCTTCCTTAACAATGTATTTTAGGGCAGGATTCATCCTCCTTTGAGGATGCCTGACTGGTTTTCAATCTTCCTTAACATATATATGATGAGTACATACTTAACGGTGAATTCCTTTCATCTCCTTATAACTCCAGGCGAAGGCATCTAAATGTCTAGTCAATAAGTTGCACAGTTCCTTCACCTAGGAGGTGGATAGGGATGAATTGATTTTCAAGGTTATTTTTGGGTCGGGTCAACCACACAAAGACTAGTTAAGGGATTGTTTTGGGTTTCTTTCACTATATATTCTAATGGAAAGGTATTGGGGGGTGGATTCTAAATTAATTTTCAATGATATCATCCTCATTTTGTGGTTTTCCCCCATGACATTTTCTAACACACAAAGCAGTGTAGAATAGACTTCATCCTCATCCTCATCCTCCAACCATAGTGGTAGATCATGTTCTAGCAAGGGTTGGGCAAGAGGGTATATGATCAACTGTTTGGACATATGGCCGTTCTTGATTGTAATGTTCCCAGCTCGACAGATGATGTAGGCATCGATAGTAGCCAACCAGGGTCTCCCCAGGATATGAGGATACCTAGTGAGCTTTGCCTTTGGCAAGAGGACTAGGAACTTATTAGGGTACTCACAAGAATCAATGGGGACCATCACATCTTCCACAATTCCTTTAGGGGTCACGGAGGAGGAGTCTACTAGCTATAGACCTATCATTGTCTTCCTCAAGGAGTCCTAGATGTTAAGTTTGAGCATGGTGTCCTTTTTCATCAAGTTAATGGAAGCTCCCAAATCAATCAAGGTATGTGGGATCACGGTTCCATTGATGTGGACATCAACTACTAGGCCTCCACGGTCCAAATATTTCGGATAGATTATCTCCCCCAACATTAGGTCAGATAGTTATCTTACGACATTGATGGTTGGGGCATCTCTGTTGCGCATGCCTGGATGCCTAAAGCACTTCTCTTTGATCATCCTATTGTATATAGGAACATCTTTTATCACTTGGAGAAGTGGTATCTTTACACATAGTTGTTTCAATTCTCCCAGAAGTTTAGTCTCTTCTCTGGTGGGCTGTGTTGTCCCAGATAGTCTCTCACGAAAGGGTGGAATTTCTTTAGGTTCACTTTCCTCTTTATATTCCTCAACCTCCTTAGGAGGAGGTTGGCTATCTAGGAGAACCTTCCCAGATAAAAGGTTAATATCCTGAATCTCCACAACATAAATTGGGCATGATGGGTCCCCACTATGTACTTTCTAAGCCTGTCTGTTGTTCGGGTTTGGGTTCGGCTAAGCAGGAAATTGAGGTTGCCTTGGTGGAGCAGGAGGCAATGGTTTTGGTTGAACCAGTAGTGGAGGAAAAAGAGTGGGAATAGAGTTGTATTGGGGCCTCCACCCCTGATGAGTTGCATTCCACTGAGGTTGTGGCTAGGCATAGGATTGAAATGAATGGGTAGTTGGTTGGGCATGATACTGAGGTGGATAGGACCAAGGAGGAGGTGTGGGCCAGGAAGGCTAAGCTGGAGGGCCCCAAGAAGGTATGGGAGTGACTTGGTTGGGGTTGTAGTATGCCTGAGATGTGCCTTACATCCTTTGCTGGTATGGTCTAGATCCATGCGGTCTCCTCTGGTTCATGAAATAGAGTGGTTTAGTGGCTCCTACGGCTCCTTGGTATACAACTTTAAGTCCGGGAAAGGAAGGGCACTTGTCTTTAGAATGAGCTTCTTCATAGATTGAAAAAACTTCTATAGAGTTCATTGGGCATTTGTTCCTAGGATCCCGCCTAGTGCACCTAGGACAAAATATGCACAAAGCCCTCTCTCCTTCCTCTTGTTTCCTTTTGATATGCAAGTTATCCATTTGCATGGCAAGAGCCTGCAGCATCTCACTCTTGAAGTCTTCCATCATGTTTCCAACTTCACCTTTGATGGATGAATTGGATGAAGAGGTACTAGCTATAAGTTGACTCCCCCTACCTCTCTTTGTTGCTACTATAGAATGATTTCTAAATACAGTCGTTATGTCCTCATAAGGTAGTTGGTAGATATCTCCCTCGGCCAGCAAATGGAGGGTGTCTAGAAGGTCTTCCGGAATTCCCCTGAGCAGGACCAACTTCAGAGATTTAGGGTACCTGGTCCTTTTGTAACTAAACTAGAATGTCTCTTCATAATCTTCCAAGGATTCATCACTTCCCATGGTCATTCAAAAGATTTCTTCCTTGGTATCTTTTGACCTATAGTAGTCTCGGTATATGTTGTTAAAATCCTACTGCATCTAAGCCCAAGTTGTGATGTTATTGCTAGGTAACCCCATGAACCAACGCAATGCCACATCCTTGAGAGTAGAAGGAAATAGTTTCAAATTTTGCTCATCTTCTGCATAGTCATAGGTTCGACAGATGATATCAAACTCAAACAAGAAGGTGTCAGGATATTCTGTGGTCAAACCATGGAAGTGAGGTAGGGCTAAAGGGCTTATGTTCTTCATTTTGGTGTCCCCATTGGTCTTTCAGATGGAAAAGGTACCCATTACTCTTTCTCCATTCCCCCTAGAATTTCTGTTTTTAGCCATTGTCCCAGGAGGGATGTCCTCTTCTTCTTCCCCTATAGGTTCTTCAAATATCTTAGGTTTTTCACCTAAAGTTATTCTTGACCAGTGCCACCGATGAAGAGAGAAGGGTGGCTATGTGATGTAGTGGGAGTGTTGGGCAAGAATTTTCTTGAATTATCTTTGTTCCTACAAGGCATGAAAGGAAATATTTTTGGTTAGTTTTTTGCTTTTTTCACTACTTGTACCTGCAAAGCTAAAATTGATTGAACAAACAAATTGCAACTAACTGAAATGAACTTGGTGAAATGAAATTGTAGAACGGAAAAGGAATATGAAATGCAAAACTGAAAGCAAGGAAATGACTAATCTACTTTTGCTTAAATGAAGTTGTTGAAATGAAATTGTAGAACTGAGAAGGAAAGCAAATGAAATACAGAACTAAAAGAAAGGAAATGATTACTCTACTTTTGCTGAAATGGAAATTGCAGAATTGAAAATGAAAGCAAGGAAATGTAGAAACTGAAAGAAACAACTACTCTACTTTTGTTGAAATAAACTACTCTTGGGCTTCCTACATTACTTTTATCAACTTGGTGGTTCGTAACATACTTGGAGGCGACAATGTTGTATGCACAAGTACTAGTTCTTGCTACTAGCTGTCATCTGGTCAGCTGGTGCAAGATCACTAGGAGCTCAAGCCAACTTCTATGGATTCCAGAAGAAGCTCTTTATGAGATGAAAGAAATGAAAGATTACTCTACAAAGACTACCATACGTGCAGAAAGGAAAAGAACACTGAAATGTAAAGTAAACCTAGCAAACCCTACTTAACCGACTAATCCAACTTTTTCAAAAAGAGAGATGAAAACCATGAAATGGATTCCATTAATTAATCTAGGAAGTAAACAACATATACTCAAGCTATCTCTAGAAGTAAATGAGGAAAAAACATCTTTTTGGATTTTTATGTATTTTTATGTGAAATTGTCATGCATGTAATTTATTTGATTCTTAATGTGGCAGTGATTAGGTGGCAATGGAGGGCGACTTTGGGATTTAAAGAATTGTAGGATGATGTGGAGAGGTCCTAGGATGGTTCAAGTGGCCTTTTGGAGGCTTTTCTAGCAATTGGACTTCAAAAAGAAGCCTACAGGAAAATCTACAAGAGGTTGCAGTTGATCTGTGGGAGGTCTACAGGAGGATGTCGAGAGTTATTTTGGAGGTTTTGAAGGTAGGAAAGTAGGTGGAAAGGGTAGCGGAAGGCTAATATTATGTGTTAAGGTGTCTAGGGTCCATCAAGAATGATTGGGAGAGAGAAAGATGGTCAGATTTGTTCAAGGAAAGAGACGAAAGTCTATGGAAAAGTGCAGAAAACTAAGGCGGAGTTGAGATAAAATATGGGTACCTACGACATAGATCCAAGAGATATTGTGATGGCTGATGGGCTAAATTATTATTAGAAAATATTTTATACTAGACAACTAAAAATCAAACACTGAGATTAAGTAAGCAAGAAAACTAAGTACATCGAAAAAACAGAATTTTGCATCAAGCTAGTCTAGATCATGAGCTATGGAAAGAAATGCTGAAGAATGTTGTAATGAGAGAAAGCATGGAATGAAACTTATTGCAAGGTAGAAATGAGCATGGTGAAAGAGATCTACAAAAAAGTGTTAACCTTCTAATAAACTACAACACTAGAAATCCTATGGAAAAGGCAAATTTGTCTTTTTGTGGTAGCAAGAGGGCCTTGGCCTCAGATCATAGTCCCAAAGGGAAGAAAGGAGGCCAAGGCTCTGTTGATTGCCTTTTGTATCTTCTTTCTATCACTGTTCAAACTTCTATTGGAAACTCAAATGGAAACAACCTTCTAAATCACCAAAAGCAACCAACACATATTTCATTAAAGTTGGAAAAAAATTTATTACAAGGACATCACTAGAATTGGGTTTTTTGGTTATTTTAAAATTCTAGATACACTTTTTAATTCCAAATTTAATGAAATATGTGTTAACATATTCTTAACTAAGAAATAAATTTATCTAACAACAACTAATCCATAGACTGAAACAAATCATATAAATATAAACAAAAGGAGCTTGGCTGCTTGGATTGGGCCCTAACCCAAGAGATTTAGCCCTCTAAGGTAACTCAATGCTAGTTCAGAAAGGACTTCATCTTTATTAGCAAAATAATAATAGGATTACATGAAACTATCAACAAAAGTAAGCTCAAAGTTGAGCAGACCAAAGCTGCAACAAAAAATTAAAAATTTGACTAACTTCCTAATGAGGCCCTAGGCATCTATACTTATACAACTGAAGCTCCCAACAACTTCCTTAAAATCACGGAGGCTTGCCTCTCAAAACTTGAGATAAACAAAATTTATCCTCCACTTGCTCGACTGCCTCTTTAGTGCATTGATGTGGTTGTTTGTGCTCTAAGCTGCATGATGGAGAATTCAAAGTGGGGAGTCATAAATGAGGGGGATACCCTCCTATAAATCCTCTCCCTTGTTTTCCTCGAATTATTACTGCCAATTGTCCATTAAATCTTTGACTTTATCTCCAAAATTGAACAAAAATCTGCATTAAACACATATTAGATTCCATGGCATAATGACCAACCTAACTCACTCTACTAGCATAAATATAATAAAAAACATGCAATAAGCTAATGATAATGGTTGATTAAACTATGTTAGGAGGAAAATGAGCCCATATAATTATCCATTTATGGTGCTCATCACTACCTGAGCATAATGAGAGATGCATTTTCTCAGGAAATTATTTTTTCCTAAGAAGGATTGCATGGTTGTGGTATTCACTATGAAAGAGATCTACATGATGGCTTTGACCCTCTCAGGGTCAATATTAATTCTGATATTTTCCAAGATGTGTTCAAGAAGGATTTGTTCAAACAAACCAAAGATGCTCTTACTGGGATTAAGGAAAATCCCATATTTTTAACACTGCTTGAAAATATATTTTAGATGAAGTACATGATCTAATATTTTCTTGGAGAGGAAAATAACATCATCCAAATAAACAAAAATTCTCTAACCTATTACGTTGTGAAAGGAAATGTTCATTAATATTTGGAATGTCCCACATTTGTTTATAAGTTGAAATGGAATTCTTTTGAAAGTGAATGTTCCCTATTTGATAGAGAATGTAGTTCTCAATCTGTCTGGTTCCACTACTAGCACTTGATTATAACCTAATAACCCACATAGTAGTGATAGAATTTCATACCCATATACTATGTGGAGTATCTGCTCCATGGATGGAACTCGATAGTTATCCTTATCAAAAGCCTGATTAAGATTGTGAAAATATACACATAGTATTATCTCTCAAGACCTCTTTCTAATTGGGACCATATTGGAAACCCACATGGAATGTCAAAATTTAAATATGATCTGAGTGTTCAACATATTTCTCAATTCCTTCTATATAATGGGTTCTAGTGTTAGATGAACTTTCCATAGTTTTTGTTGGAACAATTTCAACCCTTCTTTTATAGGGATTATGTGTTAGTTAATACGAGTGTCATAAGTCTTTAAACCATCGTATTTGCATGAAAACACATCACGATAAGTTTTGAATAAGTGGATAAACACTTGTCATTATCGTGGAGAACAACAAGTATCGAGGTTCTCATACTTTAGATCTTCTGGAGTTGCCAAATTGAGTTGTTCATATGATAACATTGAACTATGAGTCTTTGTGTTAGTTGGGCCTCTAAATTGGTTTTGCAGGTCATATAATTTCTCGAGGTACATCACACCCTTGGACATAGTGTTTCCCTTCATTGCATTGCATCCATCCGGCAAAGTTGATCATTCTCATCCTCATCTATGTAATCGCATTTGGATATGTCAAAACATTAGCCATGAAATGAAATATATTTTGGTCATCATTGAAGATGTGTAAGTTAGTGACATTGTCTATCCCATATGGTTTATATATAATTTCAATAGAAAACCCACTTTTCAATGGAAACATCCTAGTGGATCCCTTTTCTAATTCATTTGTGTCAGCATTTCTAACTTTAGGAACAAAAATGATATTGAAATATTTGAAATGATTGATTAAATGCCATACCCCCTGCTAGCGAAATGAAATGTATAGTATCTTGTAACTAGAAAGTAGCCACCGATGAATCACCAATTACCTTGAGAATTTTGAACTTCAAGTCAATAGATTTCTTTAATCTAATTATGATTGCTTTGTTTTCAGCAGTTTTATTGGCACACTCAAACTCCAGACAGCATGAAAGGATGTGCTTATAATTACATCTATATTACATGTTTCATTTTCACTAAGTAGAGAAAAATGAAGGAGTTAAAGCTATGTATATGATGGAATGGGTGATGGATGTTCCCGATAGCACCTGAGATTAGTTTGAAGAAAAAATTCCCAAAAATCAAATTAGAAAAAAAAAGAGGCTCGTTGTGGCCCTCAAGTTGTGTCATGGTGTGTTTCCTGTACAACTCACTTTTCACTCAAATCTTATTATTCCTTCCCCTATATGGAAGCCACAAATTTTACTAGTCTTTTGCAAAATATCCCTGTAATTTGCTAGACAAGTATTCGCTTAGTAGTACACCACAGGCTTCCGGTATGTCCGTAACTACAATATTTATACGTTGGTGAACTTGGTCATATTTTGATAATCTGATAAGAACATTCTTAAGCTAATTAAAAGCTTGGAAAAAGAGGCCTATCCAACTAAACGATCTGTGCATCAATTTTCCCCCATTTTTCATTTATTTTATTTTCTATGGATAGAGCCATGGCATTTACAGATGCACTAGAGTTGATTAAAAAATTACAGTCATTTTAATTAAATATTTCAAACATTAATAAAAATGGTGGGAAAGGATTGTTAGCTTCTAATGTTAAAGCATTTTCTGTAGATTCGAGAGGGACTGAAGAATTACCTGGCACCTTTTGAGAGGAGGAAGCTTTATCACTCATTGAAGGTTGTGAAAAACATTGTATAATAAGTTCCCATTGGCCTGTGATCTTCACAAGGTCATAGATGGAAATTTTTTCCCTCGTCTTCTTCACATCTTCCACAATCTTATAATGAAGCATTCAACCTATACCGTGAAATGTTCAAGTGTCTGGAGGGGTATCTTTATTCAATTCTTTTAGAGTGCTAGACTTACTCTTATTACTCGAGGAACTTCTCTTGGACTTGGCTTCCCCTCTAGGCTTACTTTGTGCATTCTGAGTATGATTGATAGGAGGCAAGATTCTTCTCAACAATTTCTCCTTAAAGTTTTGTCTAGTAAATTCTTGTTCATATATAGGCCCTTTAATCCTTAAATTGTATCAACCATTTTTCTCTTTATGAGGGGGCTCATTCTATGGTGGTTCATCAACATCGTTCTTATTAACATTCTAGATATAGTGTTATGCATTCACTACACGTCCAATACTTTTTCTTTGTTCAACCACCATAGGTTCTTCTATTTCCTTATTTTGATTTTTCTTCTCATCTTCCAATAAAGTATCCATGATGTGCATAGAAAAATACTTCATGGTGTGGTTCCATTGAGGGTATGTATTTTATGAGTGATATTCCTGATGGAAAGAACAATACCTATCGAGGCCCATGCCTTTTATGTTCATCACAACATTTTAGCTTTGTGCAGACTTTGCGTGTTGATTGTTATTGTTACCATTTCTCGTTCAAAAAGGGAAATACTTGTGTGGTTTTCTGATAGTGGAATTCTCACTTGATCTTTTCTTTAGTTCTAAAATCTCATTGGTTGGAATCTTCACCATCTTGGTCAAGCTTTCAATGTCTCACAGATCCTTCTCTTTGGCCTTACTAGAAGAATGTTGTGGCTTCCTACTAGTCTCTATGGAATATTTTGATTCTTCATCATTTATAATGATCCCAATCACGTGCAATTTCTTCTCTATGATGATCACTTCTGTGAAGTTCAATGCCAATGTTACCGTTGCAACTTCCTTCATGAAATGGGAAATAGTGTTGGGAAAGGCAATTGTGTACTAATCGATGGTAATTAAATCATGTGGTTGAGTGTTTGGGGGGAATTTGGAATCCATTATATGAGAGAAATCATTCAGAAATAATAATTGCATCCATATCAACCAATACAAGGATACACATCATGAGTAGCAAACACATGAGACAAAAAGGTTTAACATGGAAAATATTTCAGAAAAAACCACCAAAGCTTGTTGTTAATTTTTTATGTAAAATAAGAGCATCTTTTCTATGACATTAATATGTTTGTGAGCTACCACTCACAGGAAGAACCAACTCCCTCCGATTTTTTTCTATCAACCGCTAGCAAGAAGCACCAACTCCCTCCTTTTGCAGACACCTGATCAAATTACTAGAAGAACCATGTGAAGCACCAATTTCATGAATTTGTTGTAGGAACCATATTGCAAGAGCCACCAACCCCCAAGATTTCCACAGACATCCACTAGAGATGGAATCACCAACATCATGTATGTAGGATCCAACCCACACTCAAAATATAACATTCTCCTCACTATAATTTGCATCCACTTTTCCTAATATGAGATCTATTCTCCTCTACCCTTGGCCCACACAACCCATTGTCCTCTCCTCACTCTATAGTAGCTGGTTTTAAATTTAGATCCCATGCAACACTTTCTCCTTCGTTCTGAGCCCTCTTCTCTCAACACATACAGTTAGCACTCAGACCCTTCTACTCCATAGGCCCTTCTTGACCTCTTCTAGTCATAGGCTCTTCTTGGCCACTTACACAATAGAATAGGCTCGCAATGTTGCTTTCCAATACATAGGCACTCTTAGACTCTTCTATGCAATAAAGGATCACTCAACATTTTCCTAGCAGCACACTCACACCCATAGAGCTCTAGACATAGCTCACTGGAAAATATAGTTATTTTTCCTAGTTGCTCAACAACAATCTTGGGTTTTTTCCCACCATTCATGCTACCCAAGTGAACCTATGGATGGAACTCCTTGTTGTTGCATCTAATACTTGAATTTGTTTTCGCGTCTAACACTTGAATTATGTTACTAAACCAAAGAATGGCCACTAGAGTGTCCCCATGCTAAGAATTAAATCTTAGTCATCTATCACACTCCAACGAGGCTCTCCATGCTTATTCATGGATGATAGAGCTTGAGAGGTAATTTGAGATGGCTTGTTTATTCTTCAGTTATTACCTTGTAGTGTGTAAAGAATATCAGGGATGGAATGCCTCATTTCACTGATAGACTCCATTGAAATTATCCTACAGAATTATGGTTCATTCACCCTTGACCCGACGATGTTCGTTTTGGTCTCCTAGCTACGACAGACAACATTGACTCCATCGATAAACCTTACTATGCACATTTACTCTTTAACTGTTGACTCATTCATTTATCGTACACCTCTCTCCTATTATATCGGAGCCCCTACATATCATAAAATTTATTAAATTGATGTTAGGAAATCATGAGGTTCCTATCTTGTCCTTTAGCCCCTTCTACTTAGCCTCCTATTGATTTTCCACCATGGGGTAGGTTTTCGTGACCGATGACTCCATACACCTTTGTATTGCATTTTAAGAGCTTTCAAATATCATAAACTTTTATTAACATGGCTTACGAAATAGAGCGTTCTTGGTTGGCCTTTAATTCCTTTTTCTTTGCCCCTTGTTCTTTTGACCATATGACTAGGTGTTTTGACCAACGACATAACACTTAGGTGCTAAGGTCTTCAATATCCCACTGGGGATATATCTCCTTTTGTATTTTCTCTCTGCCCCTAGTTCTTTGGGCTTCCACAACTAAGCGCCATTCAACATCGGAAGTTCGTTGGTAATTGGACCTTCTAAAAATTCAATTATAGAGGAGTTGTGAAATCCCCACCTCCGATATTCATACCTCTAAGATGATGTCACTCTTTCGTCATTATATCCACATGGCATCCCCTTAGTGGTGACATGTGTCATCTATATTTTCCCCATTAGGCCACCCCATAGTGCTGAATTTTTCTACCATGTGTCCTTTGTACTGCCATGTCATGTTGACATGATTTGCCACCATCATCTACTACCATATGTCCTGTCAAAGGAGAGAGAAAGGATCCCTGATTCTTTGGTTTTGGGAACAAATTCCTTTATAATTATTGTTCCTTGTAAACCTTGGTTCTTTTAACGAATTAAATTAACAAGAAGTTATGAGGTTTCAACCTCCAATGTTCCAGCCTCCCAAAGTTCTTACGTCTCGATAATTGTCCCCCTTGCATCAGATATTTCACAAAATTCAATTACGATAGGGTTACAAAATCTTTGAACTCAGTTGTTTTGATATTTTGAACCTCCGAGGGTCTAATGTTATACCTAATCTAATATTAGACCCTCCTTTGATATTCTGAGGCTCCAAACTCTAAAACTTAGCCTTCCGATATTTTGGCCTTCTGAGATTTAGCCCTTTCAATGTCCTAAAATTTAGCCCCCTCCTAAGGACTTCAAGGTCCTTACTTCTATTGTCAATAAATTTTGATCTCGAGACCCATTCATGGATTTCCACATACCATTGGAAATATATTTTCTAGCACTAACAAACTTTGCTAACCATAAGAGTATCCAATCTTATCTCTTCAGGTATAATCTCCTCCAAATTTTGGGACTCCCAGCCATCATAGCCATCATTTTATGGCTTCTAAAATAATCATGCTACTATGATAATTTTCTACAGGGAATTGCAACAACCATGGGACTCCCCCACCACCATAGTCATCATTTTACAACTTCTCGATTAAGCATGTGACTATGCTGATTCTCTACCAAAGACTACAAAAACCATGGGACTCCCTCTGAGATTGAAACATCAAGTACATGAGTTCTAGCAACTTCTACCATCACAACTAGTCTAGTGGACATCAATATTGTATTGCCTAACATTATGGTAGCAAATACATCCATGTTGATGTGGTTCACATCAATTCATACACATCCTAATTGTGAGGCAATACCAATTTCCCAACTTGATGTCTCAACATGATTTTCAACATCAATGCCAACACACTTACTGCCATTAGCCATACAAACAATGTCAATTGTCCAACAATCCCCCTTATAGAATTGATGGAAACACCTCTTCCCTTATCAACGTTGATGTCAAATCCTCTTTCTTATTCACATCTCCTTGAATTAGCTAACAATGGCATTCTCTCCTTTGCATCGTCCATCACAATTTCTCCAATAAGCTTATCTCCCTCTTTAACATCAATTGCAAGGGGCTTACATGCTACTTCTTCTTCCCAATTTAATCAATGACTTGTTATCACCCAGGTTGTTCCCTATGACTCCCAAGGGAATACGGCCGGGGTAACCACTAACCAACCTTTGGATTATAGATCCTAGCCTATCTATAATCAGAGAGGGCTCTCTCTTTAAGTTTCAACTATGCTTTGTGAGTATTTTAGGCTAGTTTGAAGTTTCAGTTTCCTGTTTAGGAATTTGGTTGATGGACTTTTGTTGTAAGAAGGGCCTGAAGAGTGCAGAAGATGCTAATCCATTGGGCATATGGAGTCAGAAAAGTGAGATAGTTCAGGTGCCTGTGATGGAGAAAGTTTTGCTGCAAGGCTAGATGGCTATTGTTAATATAATTTTCCGATTTAGTGAGAGAAAACAATGGGATATGGGGTTACAGATAGTGTGATATTAATTTGAACGACAATCTCTACTTTGTAGCATAAATGAATTACCAAATAGTGACTGTGAGATATTCAGAGTTTATTGGAGCAGTTCAGAATTCCAATTTAAACAGCTGAAATTATGAAAAAACATTTATAGTAAAGATAGATTGAGATTAGGGTGTCTCCATGGGCGAATCCTGAGCTATTCTTTTCCTTTCTTTCTTAGATATAGAACAACATGTGAGAGTCATGAGTTAAAAGAAATAACAGAAACATTAACAGAGATAGAGAAACACTTATTATATCAAGCCATAGCACTAGAATCCTGTAGCATTCAATGGTTCCAATCACAGCATGCACCAGTAAGACTCAGTTCCTATAAACTCCAAGCTTTATTTATAGCATCCTTCTGAAAGTTACAGCCGATTTCTCATTTCTTCATAAGAGGAACAACAAAACTAACAACAACCCCTTGAAAGTTTGTGCGAGGGGGAATATATACAATAGTTTTTACAAAATATCTAAATGTTGAGTCATTTGATACATTAACTATGCTCACCAACTTTACAAAATATCAGAAAAGAAAGTTATTACTACTCGGAATGTAAGATAAATGCTCTTTAATGCTGTTAGGCCTCTTCTTGACCTTTGGAGGAGACTGAGTCAGTTGAGCGTTTCTGCTTTAAATGCTGAATGATGTGAATGATGTGTCTTTATGCTCTGTCATGCTGAAGCTTCTCTCGGCTCTGCTACCTGTAGCTGTCATTGCTGCTTTTGGTGGTCGAATCTTCCTGCTGAGGTGGCTCATTCCACCTTTTGGTCATAGTATATGCACCGCACTTTCTGAATGTGATGACTTATATATTTTGATGACAAAATTTAGATGAAACCCCTTGTTTATAATAATAACTGTATCATGGAGGCCCACGAATCCTGCGTAGGCAATTGATGCCTCAAAATTGCATCCATGGTCTCATCTTCCTCTGTGTATTTGTAGCAGTTCGGAGGAACTTCAAACAGATGGCTAATCTCATTCATAATAAAAAACAAATTCTCTACTCTGTCATAGAGACTTTGCCCAGATGCTGGCCCTATTTCCTGTGAGCTGCTTGATCCTTGACTGATCTAATTGGTGGCAAAAGTGTTCACCCTCTTTGCATAAACTTCATGTGATAGAATTTTTCCTGCACTGTTGAGCAAGTTGGGGAGACCTCTACCCTGTAATGCTGCAAATTTGTCCATGAACCTGTTTACCTCTGTTTGCATATCTTGGCTTCTTCTATCCAATGTTTGTACCAGGGTTTTCAGTATGAGGACCCTCTTAATTAGCTGGATAGTCTTCATCCTGTTGGAGATCCCAATTGCTGCCAGCTGAGGACCTTTCCGGTTATTGAGCACATTGATCATTATGCTGGCTATCTCAGGCATACTGCCTAGAGATGCCCTTGCTCTATGCACTTCCCTTTGTGCTTTGCCTATGAGCTCCATTTTCTCATGAATAGTTTCAATGTATTGCCATTGGTCCATTATTGATTGGCCAATGTGGGTCCACAAAAGTTTTCTGATCTCAGCCACCACTTTTTCAAGGGTGAGCTCTTTCTCCAGTTCTTTTATCCTTTCCCTAAGAGTTTTTATTTCTCTCGCTTTCTCAGCCACATTCTGCTTTGATTTATCATACTTCTCATTCAGCTTGGCCAAATTCTCCTTGGCTCCATTCAGTTCTGTCATCTGGGCTTCGAGGGCCTGGACCTCATTCAACAATTTCTGCATGTCGAGGCTCGGAGCCTGCTCTGTAGATGGTGCTTGTGTTGCTGTAGATGTTGATGGTGCTGCTGTTGCTGCTTCTGTGGGAGGAGGAGTGGTCTTTGGAGGCTCCTCAAGGTTAATAACCTCTGGAGGGGGCTGAGAAGTCTGGCCTTCCTCTTTCTGTTGCAGGGCTGCATGCAGTGGAGCCTCTGTGTCTTCCAGCCTCCCTTCTGTCTGCACTAGTTGCTTATGTAGTGCTACCGGAAATGTAGCTATCTCTTGTTCTTGCTTCTACTGGGCAACCTCATCTGTTTGGGGGTGAATGGTTGGTGGGAGCTTTACCTTCTTTCTCAGGGCTGCAAGGTCTGCATCTCTTATTTTTAGCAGCGTCTGTATGGCCTTTGGATCCTTGGGGTCATGCCCCAGCTCTATAATTATATCTTCCAAAGACTTGATCCTGTTGTCTTTGGCCAAGGAGGATGCTTTCTCCAACTCCAGTTGGGCAGCTGTATTGTTTAGGCTGTTTTCCAGCCTTTTTTCCAACATTGCTTTGTCTGCCAATGTTGCATAGACCATCTTACCCATTTTCTTATGAAGTTCTATTTGGTCCATAGGGTGGATGTCTTTTGCAAGAACCTCCAGGTTGGCTCTTGTGTAGTCTATAGCTGACTGTGGTTGCATCGTGGTGGGCATGAAATGACTCATGGTCATTTTTCCTTCTGAGATGTCATAGGCTGACATAAGCCTCTGCTGATTTGTAGGGGCCATCTTTAGAAACTGATTATAGATTTGGAGCCTGAGTGGCTCATTTCTCCTCTTGATATCAGTAAACTGTTGCTTGATGCTTACCTCTACTTTTCTTTGATGACTTGAGGAGCTGACCTCTCCTCCAAGCTTTCTCTCTTGTTCCTGCTGAAAGGAACTAGCAGATACCTCCATGCTTGGTGGGCCCATTATCACCGATTGCCCCATAGGCATTTCTTCCTCAGAGAGGGGATTTAATCTGTACCTTTTCTCCCCTTGGTTTGTGGATGTGGTAAGGGGAGTCTCCTGCTCTTTGTCCCTCTTCTTTCCTTTTTCCACCTTTTGTGGAGTTTGGAGCACCGAGGTCTCCACAGTCTTCTCTTGCCCAGAAGGCATGTTCTCTTGAGCCTGTTGATCAGTAGGTGTTGGGGCTTCAGCCATTTGTTCTTGCTGCATAGGTTGCCCCTCTCCTTCAGGTTCTTCTTTCTCTTCTTGTTGTTGTTCGTCCTCTTTTTCTAGTTGTTGCTCTGTTTGTTGCTCTATTGTAGGAGGTGGTTGTTCCTGCTCCACCTGCTTTCCCTTATCTTTATTTGTTTCATGTTGGGCAATTTCAGCTACCTGCTGCTGGGCTGTGGAAGATGAGGCTGCTGCTCCAATTTGCCTCTGACAGGAGGGAGAGACCTGCCCACTATGTTCCAAGTCAGCCTCTTCCTCAAGATTGCTTGTTTCTTTTCATAACATTTCTTCTTTACCAATTGGCTCCTCTAAGGTGCCTTCTTTCCAGCTTAGGGCATTGGCATACTTCTCAATATGAGGCAGTTTCACATGAACATAGCCACCCAATTTGTATTTTATTCTCGTGAGGGAAATAAAGTGATTAGGGTCATAAGGCACCCACTTGAAACTGGTTTGAAGTGTGAGGGTTTCTAGAATCCTATCAGCTTCCTTCCATCCTTCCTCCTTCTTATTGTACGAAAAGGGGCCTAGCTAATTCCTCACCTTTAGTTGCACCTTCTTAATTTTACTTTGGAAATGGACAAAGTCTGCATTTCCAAACTACCTGAAGTACTCTAGGGCAAAGAGTATCATAGGGACATATTTTGGCAGCCTATAGGGATTCAGCTCACAGCCTATACCCTGATTACTGTGTGGTGTTGGTAGAAGTACCAATCACCAATGCTGTATGCCTTTGAGAGTTGAAGAATTCTCTGCATTTCATCTGTCAATCTTGGAGGAGGGACACCAAACAACAAGGTCATAGCTGGATGAATGAAAAGATCGATGAATTCACAGTAGGTGTAAGGTGAATAAGGCAAAAGATGGCAAACTGAAGACCAATACACAACTGAACTTGGGCTTCCCTGGGCATCTAGCTTTTTTAAAGGGACAGGGAAGGCATCAGGCTGATAGAACAAGAATAAATGATATATGTACATGGTGTATTTAAACACCTTTTCCCTCTCCAGATTCATTAAACGCTCATGAATATTATTAGCAATAAAAGTGGCAAAATCATAATGTACAACAGGAGGCATCCCTGTGGAGAAAATGGACAACATTGCCATGATGGTTTCATCCACATCCTCATATGTCCCATAACCCAGGATGTAACTGATCAAATCTACCATAATTTTTCCCAGCTCATTAAGATATGGATATGTTATGGGAAGAGCAGTAGTCATAGATTGATATTGAGGTTGAATAAACAATTGATTAACCTTGGGAATCTGATCACTGGACAACTTGCCCCCTTTAGTTATCAAATCATGGATGGAGAGAGGAGTTAGGGGTTTTGTGATGTGAAAGTGGAGCATTTCATTGATGGCCTCAGGGGTGATATGGAACAATACTGAGCCTGAGGGGCTGAGGATGACTCTCTGGTAGGGGTCATAGCTCGACATGCATTGTTTTATCAAGTCTGGGAGGACATTGACTTGAGGGAGGTTGTAAATGGGTATGTGAGAATCCCAAATTCCTAAGGTGTCAGCCCCACTGAGATGTTACGCCTTTAATTCATTCATCAGGTGAATATTGAACTTGGCTGTCATGGGCATGGAGTCTAACATCTGGTAATCTTTATCACCTAGGGCTTTCCACTCTAGCTCTCTGTGTGGGGCATTCAGTGGTTGAACATTCAGGACTATTGGCGTCTCCATGGCTAAGAAATAGTTATGACTTGGTGCTGAATTGGTTTTAGCGGGCAGGAGACCAAAGAGGGCTAATTTTACAGAAGTCAAGCCAATTGTAAGGGTAAATGAGGCAATTGTGGTGACAATGGTGCAAAATGCACAACAAGAGTTTAATTAAGGGATTGCAGGAGCTGGAAACTCTATTTTCTTTGTGAATTATGCCTTTTTAGGTTTACAGTCCACGAATGCGCGAACAGAGTGGGAATTTGGCGAAGGGTGACTGTATATGAGTTTAGCAAGTGAAATTCAACCCTGCACCTGTGAGGAATACTTGTTTTTCTGGGGATTTGCTGGTGAAAATAGGTTGTTTTACTCTTGTAGATTTAGTTCCGGAGAAATATGGATATAACTTAGCTCTGAAGGGATGTTCTGGGTAAATACCTGATGAATTGCCAGCAATGGTGACAAATACAGGCGAGTTGTAGGCGGCAGCGTTCTTCAGGTCGATTTCAGCAGGTTGGCGGCAGATGGACGTAATTTTCATGCAGAGGAGAGCAATAGTTCTTTCAGCGAAAGATGAGAAAAAACACAAAAATTGGCTAAAATATGGACTTTTGGGTCATTGGCGCACTTTTTGGAAGACGTCAGCATGATGTCATCAGGTGGGGTCAGGGTCGGGTGACTTCAGCATGACGTCACCGGGTGACGTGGCAATCTGTGAGTGGTCCACGGGGATTGCACAGGTGGCGGACACGTAGGAGCTTTGGTGGTCGGGGGTGCTGACAGGGCGCCAAGTGGAAGTGACGTGGGCGGGCGTGGCGCTGGCGTGGGCAAGCGGTCTTGCAGAGCGGTAAGCGGGTTTTCCCGGACCGCCTTCCATACGGCCGCGGTATTGTGAGAGGGCGCTCCGAGAGAATATAAGGGTGACATGTAGCAGAGGCCTGACGTCACCCTCTGACAATTTCTCGAAAGGTAACTTTCGGTCGCGGATGCCTGTCCGATATGATGTGGGCTGTCGGATGGGAAGGCCCAGATCCGACGGTCGACGGATCAACAAGATGTGTGGCAGTACAGGCTGTGGGGAAGGATAAAATATTATTTTCTCTGAAATTTGCGCCTGGCGGAACTTTGGAAAAAGTGGGTTTTTTCGGGTTTTTTCAGCGCTACGGGTTAAATGGGTTTTTTCAAAGGTTTATTTGCAAAGTGGGTTTATGGTTATTAATCCGAGAAAATCTCGGATTAATCTGAGTATTAATTCTTTGGCACTCTTTGGGTTGCGCTTAAATGTTTTAGTGCTGGAAGACCTTCAAATTCATACATAGAGCTATAATGCTCGGGGAAGGGGGTACATAGATTTTTCGGGTTTTTTGCCAAGTTTTACATAGTAATAGGGGAAATAGGGGTTATAAGGAGTTACATAATGATAGTTTAGTAGTTAATATGGATGAAAAAGGGGGTGGATGAGGGAGGTAGAATACTAAGTTCTTTATAAGAAATTAACTTAGTTTTGGGGAAGTAGATCAAAATGAAAAGAATTTTGCAAAAGAAATGTGGCTATTAAAGAAACTAGAACCAACAAAATACTTTGATTTTATTTGTGTACATGGGTGGCATAGGGATGTAAGTTATGAATGTGATAGGGGGTGACTTGGAAGTTAGACATGCTCCATTAGGCTTCTGCAAGACTGCTGCGAATAGGCCATTTGTACTGGCACCATGTTTTTACCTTTGCTTTAGGCAAGTGCAAGGCCATGAGCCAAACTTTCTGTAACCCCCTCTACCTACCCACTCTATTGCCTAGCATTTTTTGTTACTCCAAGGAGGGTGCACTTAGATTTGCAAACCCTTTTGTGCCTTTTCTTTTCCTTTGGCTTTCTTTTGATTTTCTATCTAAAGCTACCCTTATTGCTTCCAAAGCCCCAGATTAAACAGTTGGGAACCTTCTTTCTCTACCTATCTACTTTACCTGCCAAGATTGAGCTGTTTGGACAGGTTTCTTTCTCTAATCTACAACAAAAATTGAAACATGGCAAGACCCAGTTTAGGCTGTTGGATCACCCATTCTGAGGTAGGGCAACATCAACCAAATGTAGGTATACTTTCTCTACAAAAATATGAGATCTTTGTATCATCAAAGTAGATCATATTGGCACTTCCCCTGCCAATCATGAAAAATGAAATCTATTGGTATAGGTAGCTAACAGTGGCTCCAATTGGGGATGGTTTTTCTTTTGAAAGACCAAGAACAGCAGGTCAGAATGCCTTGGCCCTTGACATGCCCCTACCAAAACTTGAAAACTTTCTCTTTGTACTTCAAAACCGGAGGCTGTCACCTATGTGGAACTTCTGGAATATAAAGCCTTTTTTTGCTTATTTACAACAATATTTTGAACTGAACTATTTGTATGCTGAAAGAAAATATATACAACTGATTATGTACATGAGGAAAGACCCTGCTATATGCATGGAATGTAGTCAAAATAATGCTTCAACATCCTGCCATTGACAAGACCTTCATTTAATTCAGTTTCATCCAGATTTTTTAGGAAGTAGGTGTTGTTTCCTTGGACTGCTTGGATAATAAATGGTCCTCTCCAAAGAGAATCAAATTTTCCATGTTTTCCTTTATCTATCTTCCCTTCTTGAATCCCACTTGAGGACTTTGTCACCTATGCTGAAATCTTCAGCCTTAGTCCTTCTATCAAAAGCTTTCTTTAACTTTTCTTGGAGAATTTGTACTCTGCTATAAACTTGGTCTCTAGTTTGCTGCAAACATATTATTTGATTGATTCTTCTTTGCATGTCATTAGGCTCAGCTTGAATTTCTTGAAGAAGTTTCATAACAGGAACCCCTAGTAATGAAGGAAATTTGGCTTCTAATCCATAGACTAAATCATATGGGCTAACACCAATGGATCTCTTGGTTGTTAGTCTATCTGCCCATAAGGCATTCACAAGTTTCTTATGCCAATTCTTCTTATTTTCTTCCAACACCTTCTTGATGATGTTTATCAGGCTTTTATTTGATCATTCAGCTAGGCCATTTCCTTGAGGGTAGTATGCCGTGGAAATTCACCATTTTCTTGGATCTAAAAGCAGCAGCGTTGTCTCTTATTATCTTGTTGGGACAACCAAATCTAGACAATATGTTTTTCTCCAAAAACTGAAAGATTACTGTATCATTTGCCTGTCTACATGGGATGGCCTCAATCCATTTGGTGAAGTAGTCTGTGGCTGTGAGGATCCATCTATGCTGGCCTGAGGATGAATGATGAATTTCCCCAATGAAATCTAGACCCCATTGCTGAAAATGTCTTTCTGTTGCAATAGGCCTCAAAGGGAGTGGTAGTAATTTTCTCTTTCCCTCAAATATTTGACACTTATGGCATGAGGTAGTGAAACTTTTTACATCAGGGAACAAAGTGGGCCAATAGTAACTAGCCCTTAGTATTTTATCCATAGTGGACTTCCAATACAAATGTCCACCACAATCACCTGCATGAAATTCTTTTATGACATTGTTAGCCTCATCTTCAATTAAGCAATTTAGCAATATACCCTCATGGTTTTTCCAAAGCAAATTTCCCTTTATTACACAAAATTTTGAGGCTTTCATTTTTAAGAACCTACATTTGGTCCTAGACAATCCTAGGGGAGCACACAGATTTTGCAATATGTAACAGATATCAGAATACCATAGAGATTGTTCAAAGGCTACATTGATCTTTGGAGTCGCCAGCTCCGGTTCACTGTCCAGTTGGTTGATGTCCAAGGCTTGGAAATTTGTTTCAGACATTAATTTAGCCAAACCTTGCCCTTTTATCAATTTTGTAGGTTTTATTTCAATGTCAAATTCTAAGATGTTGGCAATCCATTTTCCTCTTCTGCCCTCCAAGTTCTCTAGAGTGAGTATGTCTTTGACAATGGGACTTGGTACATAAGCTATAACATGGGAGTATGGGATGTAGATTCTAAAGTCTTTGATGGCTTTGACCAAGGCATATGCTTGCTTTTCCATGATCTGATATTTTAGGGGCGCATATTTGAGAGCTCTACTAAAGAATGCAATAGGTCTCTCATTTCCTTGGTCATCTTTCTGTAATAGGACAGCAGCAATAGTATGTTGGGAAGCAAAAGAGAAGATGATAAACTCTTTTTCAAATTGGGGATTTGTTAAGACTAGAGTTTGTGTAAGGGCCACCTTTATTCCTTCAAAAGCTTGATTTTCTTCTACTGTCCATTTCACCTATGAATCCTTTTTCAGCATGTTATTTAGTAATCTACTTAATTCTGCCAAATTTGGGATGAATCTCCTGAGGAAGTTGATCTTTCCCAGGAATGCTTGTAATTCTTTGATTTTTCTTGGATGGGGCATTTGCAAGATGGCCTGTATTCTGTCTGGGTCAATCCTAATGCCATCCTTTAAAATGATGTGACATAATAACTTAGCTTCTTCCAAACCAAACAAAGATTTCTTGGGATTTAAGGAAATTCCATATTTCCTGCAAGTTGTGAATATTTGCCTTAGATGTTTCAAATGTTCTTGGTCAGACTTTGAGAAAGGTGTAAGGTCGTCCAAATAGATGACAAGGAAATCATGGATTTCTTTGGCAAAGGCAATATCCATTGCCCTTTAAAAGGTGGCTCCTGCATTTTTCAACCCGAAAGGCATTTTGACATATTTGAAGGTTACCCATGGGGTTGTAAATGTTTTTTTGTCCTGATCATCAGGGTGGACTAGGATCTGGTTGAAGCCTGAGAATCCATCAAGTAAAGAAATTCTTGATTCCCCCACTACTCTTTGCAAGATGTGATCCATCTTGGGTAAGGGGTAATTATCTTTTAGCGATACTTGATTCAAGTTCCTTAGATCAACACAAAGCCTGATTTCACCAGTTTTCTTTCTTGTAGGGACCAACTTTGAAATCCATTCTGAGAATATGATTGGTGCTATTATGCCAGATTTAAACATTTTTTGTACCTCTTTCTCAATTGATGGGAGAAGCATAGGGTTGATTCTCCTCAATTTTTGTTTAAAAGGTTTCTGATTTGGCTTAAGAGGGATTGTATGTTGAATGATGGAGGTATCATAGGACTTTA
>APFE030291031.1:0-16419 GCA_000404065.3 Pinus taeda | reverse complement strand
AACTCATTTGCAATGAAGGATTTGGGTGCTGCAAAACAAATCCTTGGTATGAGAATAACTAGAGACAGGAAGAATTGTAAATTAACATTGTCTCAAAGTGAGTACATAGAAAAGGTGTTGAAAATGTTTAATATGAAGAATGCAAAACCAGTTAGTATACCTTTGGCTAGCCATTTTAAATTAAGGATGCATATCCCAAGACTTAGGATGAAATGGCTTATATGTCTAAGGTTCCATATGCATCAGCAGTTGGAAGCTTAATGTATGCAATGGTCTGCACAAGGCCTGATATTTCACATGTAGTGGGAGTTGTAAGTAGGTACATGAAAAATGCAGGAAAATAACATTGGATGGCAATGAAGTGGATTCTCAGGTATTTGAGAGGTACCAGAAATCAAGCGTTATACTTTGGTGGTTCAAACATTGCTCTACAGGGATATATTGATGCATATATGGAAGGTGACAAAGATAACAGGAGGAGCACTACAGGATATGTGTTTACTGTAGGTGGAATGACTGCTAGTTGGGTTTCAAAAATCCAAAGTGTTGTTGCACTTTCAACAATAGAAGAAGACTATGTTACTGCTACAGAGGCTAGTAAAGAAATGATTTTGTTAAAAAGGTTTCTGGATGAATTGGGTAAGAAGCAGAAGCTGGGCAGGTTATACAGTGATAGCCGTAGTGCCATACATCTTGCAAAGAACTCTGCATTTCATTCCAATACTAAACATATACAGCTCAAGTACCATTTCATACGGTCAGCGTTGGAAGATGGACAATTGAAGCTGGAAAAGATACACACTAGCCAAAATCCTGCAGATATGCTAAGAAAAGTTGTAACAAGGGAGAAACTAAGAATATTATTAGTTTCAATTGGTCTTCATCTATGATGAAGAAGGTGAGAACCAACCAGGTCCAATGTGAAGTTATTATCTAGCAAATGAAGCAACGGTGGAGTTGCTATAATCAGTCTCCAAGTGGGAGATTGTTGGGTGTGGAGCCTGATTATCTTCTGTATTCAAATGTTTCAAATTGATGTATACCCCTCCACGGGTGCAGGGGGTACTTTTCCCCCCTGCAGGGGTCTGGGGGGACTAATCCCCCCCCGGCTACGGGGTTTGAGGGCAGTGCCCCTCAAGCTAAAAAATAGATGTAAAATTGCCTTGTAAAAGTCTAGTAATTTCTAGTCAATCAACATTCTTCATTAGGCGAATGATCTTACAGTAGAAGTTATGTTTAATTTAGGGTTTTTTACCCTAGAAGGCAACCCCTCACTATATATGAGGGAATTGTATTTCCTCCATGTATATCTATATTCTGAGTGAGGAAAAGAGAGGAGATTGAGAGCAAAGAGGGTGTTACATCGGATTTACTGTAGGTTGTATCTCTCTAGTTTGCTGGATAATATAATAAAAAAAGGACTGGTTGTTTCTCCGTGGATGTAGCCCAAACTGGGTGAACCATGTATATCTGTGTCTCTCTTGTTTTATGCATTTTCTATGTTTATATTTATGAAATATTTTATGTGTTCCATTGCTCTATAATATATAATTTCCTAACACACTGGAAGATCAGAATGGAAACTATGCATCAATTTGTTTCCACTTCGGTTGCACCAAGAATTCCATGCACATGCTAGTAGACGAGTTGGATAAAGGAGCCACACTAATGCACCCAGATGCAATGGAGGCAAGAGCTTGCTTTAGCAAGATTTCACCATGGGGTGCATGCACACCATCATGGACGATGAAGCTTGGCATCAACATACCACCTTTACCATCACAAACATGTCAGAGAGTTGGTCTCACCCAAATGGACTGAGTGTCAGTGATGTATTGCATGACCTGGTCAAGCCATTTTGTCTCACATGAGCACATTTGCATTGTAATGTAACGTTGTGTCAAGTGGAATTTCTAGTGTCAATAGTTGGATGTAACATTCATAGAGTAGATGAAGAGTCACGAGGGTAGATGAACTATCACAAAAGGGAATGTCAAGGGGTCACCCCACCCTTTTCTATAAATAGAACCTCATGAATCATTGTAAACACTTTTGGTCAACCAGGCTTCAATAGGAGTATCTTAGAGAAAGCTTTGACAATATTATAACGAGCCTTAGCTTCCCCACTACAGAAAGCTAGTACATCTCTTTGGACGAGCACGCAGTTGTGGTTGTAATATTCCACTACTAGAACTAGTCATTTGACATGGATGTATTTTATGACTGGAACTTACACTTAATATAATAGAGCTAACACGTTTCATGCATATGTTTTATTGTATTCTATGTTATCTGGTTTACTCTAAATGATATGTGTATTTGTTTTCTTACACATGCATGTATGGAATATTATGTATAAGTATGTATGAATCTTTCTAAAATGTGTTGTTGGTTTAGCCATCACTTTGGATTGCTCGCTAACTTGCTTTCCAGCTTGTGATGCATCTTCGCTTGTTTGTTCCCTTCCAAGACGCCTACTATTACAGGTTTCCAAGGGGTTCACTCATCTCAACCCCCATGTGTTAGAACCTTTCATCCACCTTCCTTGGCTCACCGCAGTTGTCACACCCTTTCTACCAGCAAAGATATCTTGCTTGCCTCTGTGTGAAATCACGGTCAAGGCATTACCATATGACCCACTGCTAGGACTCCTACACCAAATGGTTTGAGATATAATTGGGACTTCTTACTGAGGATATCGCCTTACATGTTGGCGAGTCCAGCACTAACAACATTTTGGTGCTAGAGGGAGGGCCAAATGAAACGATGAGTCCTCACATCTAATTTGAATCTCTACATATCTATCATGACTAACTATCGAGTTTCTCTTTTGGAGTGTATGTCTTATGGAAACAATTTCATCATTTCGAAGAATATCTGAGATAACATGTCTCATAAAACATTTGATGGTGGAGGCTACATAGCGTTGGTTAGGCGTGTGGTTAGTGTTGTATGCTCATGTGAAAGACATGGATTCTTTGAAGAATGTATGAGTTTCTTGATATTCATCTACATGCTTTGAGGGCACCCAATGCACTGGTGTGCCACGTTTCCCAAAAATTACATTAATCTTCTTTCTCATATGGTCATAGAGATAGACCATGTTTTCAATCACTTTAACCGTAAAGGAATCAACAAAAAAGTTCTGAAATTATGAAAAGCACGTGATGAATCCATTGAACAGTTTCACACACGCTTTTGTAATCTTGCATACTAATTCTGTGAAGATGAGATTAATTGGGGATTTATCGATGGGAGATTTGAGTATCTTCTTTACATATCTAAAAACATAAAATTCTTCAAATCACTCGAATCCCACTCATACTTGGGTGATGGAACTATACAATCACGAGAAGGCACAGTTGCTGTCACAAGTGATTGTATGCCCTCACCTCATCAAACAGCTCCACCACCGTAGAGTGATATGGGAGGTCATGCACATACATTTGTTGAACTGTCACATCCTACCACTCCACCTACTCTTGATATCTGCACATATTTGGCTGGCAAACATGTTGGTTTTCACGTGGATTCATTCCCTCAACCTCCATCCTTGTATTATGTTGATCCTTCAGATTTTACTGTCTTGTGTTCTTTCATTCTGGACGCCTCACCTGTTTTGAGTGAGGATCAAGTTGTGAATGGATTTGGTGTTATGCAGCCAACCTACGTCATCATTCATGATGATTATGTGTGGTAATCTAAAGAAGAACCTGTGGTGAAGGATGACTCCCTTCCAACCACGCCTCATCTGCTTCATCCTGACATCCCTTGTGATTCTACCACTGTTGATTTCTCCTGTCAAAACCAATTTCCAGATGTTTCTACTTCTGATCATTTACAAGACACGTTGGATGTCAGTCTATCATCATAGTTTCTAGAGGACACATCTTCCTTTGAAAATTCATCCAATCTATCATTTTTCATTTCTAAAAATGCATAGGGTTAACATCTTTTTTTTTATCGTTTGCCCCTCTACCTGAACACTCAAGGCTCCTCATCACTCTCTGTTTTGCATTGAATATCAACCAAACACATAGTTTTCGCTTCCTCCACTCGAACTCCATAATCCCATCACTCATGCATTGGAGGAATCTTATACAACAAGCACAAATGCAGAACACAAGTGGTCTACCTTTATCACATTTTCTTGCATGCCATAGTCACGAGAATGTAAACACTCAACATTTGCATGTAGTGTAGCATATAACCATGGCAGCTCCACAGAGTGCATGTAAACTTGGAGTGTGTTTGTCTTCACTATTATATCTTTATTGTTTGTTGATTCACATAGTTGTCTTGTTCAAGAGCCATGCCTTCACCAACATGGGTCAACCAATGCAGCGGTGGATGCATTGGAAGTATCACTTCACATGAGATGGCCCATACACTGTTCGCTTAGGAGTAGGAGTAGTGTTTGCTTTCAATCCTTTTTCTTATATGCTTGTTCGCTTACCTGCTTTGTTGGTTTGCTTGCTTGCTTTCTTGTTTTCTTACTCGCTTCGCTTTCACTTTTTCTTCTACTTCCACTTTTCTTTTTTATTTGTTTTCTTGTTTTGTTCGTAGGTTAGCTTTGCATGAAACCATGTATGACTCTTGAAAAAAGCTAGGTAAAGTATGAGAGGACTTGTACAACTATCGACATTTGGTTATCTGTTGTCCGCTCTCTTATGTAAGAACCTGTTGTCCTCAGTCCATGATACATCAACGGAAAATAAGTATTGCTCGAAGTGAACCTTGGTGAAGACACAACACTTGCGCACTCACTAGTATCACCTACTCTAGTCCATTTTTTTTTCGTTAAACATTGTTAGCTCAGTCAAGTAGAGTAAGGTGAGGGGGAAAAAATTAACATGCATGTGAGAGGTATAATAAACTACTTCTCTACAGGAACAACCTCTTCTGCTCTCAATAAGTCAAGATACCCTTTCCCACCTCTAAAATGAATAAGTGATATGCACAATTAAAATGAAAAATGAATAAGGTGAAAGAAGAGAAAGGATTCTTGCATAGAGAGGTGATGCAAGTAACTCTGTTAGGGTATTGACCAGGATCGCTGGCAGCTGAGCTGTGCTTGTGTCCCTATGTGACTCCATTAGGGTACTGTCGAGGCTTGCTTGTTGTGGAGCAACAGTAGAGATGAAACTAAGACTCTAATTACTATAATGCTTGTGCATCAATATACCCCTCAACCCCAATCATAACAATTTTTCTGACTTGGCTTGGAATGTGTGTCAATCGACCAAGAGATTGGTGGATGCTACATCGTGCAATGAAGCTAGTGTGAAATGAAGACAAGCTGAGAACTAAACAATATTCGAGAGGTGTTAGACTTTCTTTTCATGAATAAGGTCCATTCAGAGAGTTGGATTTCCACTAGTGTGTCATCAAGTGTTGTAGCGACTACAACCACCCTCCAAAATTTTACCGTAGCTTCGTTTTCGAGCCTCCCTACGAACCTTTCATAGCAGCATGTCTTGCTTTGTCAAGTATAGAAGCTCCAGTGATTTTCTTGCAGAAAGACAACATATTGGTCAAACCTTGATGCATTCCCCTCATAGGTTGTTCATCCAGACTTTTTCGAGTAGAAAGTTGAGCAACTCCTTCAAGAATTTTCACAAATATAGAGGGAAACTAACCTTCCCTCCATAAATTGTGCAATCCTTACTAGTAGCCTGATGGGACCAAGAATTTCATAATTCTGCTAAACAAGCTTCACCCAAAAAATTGCCCAATCCTTCCCAGTTGGCCTGCTTAGCCCATAATTTGCGCAAATCTAGGCAAAAATAATTTTCTCTGCCCAAAAAATGTGTAAATATTCTGAACAGCCAGCCCACCTCCCAGCCAGAAATGCACATTTTCTCCCAGTATTTGAGGATCCTTTTGCATGTGTAGCTGCATTGACTGGTTCCCTCAAAGACCAAGAAAAACAGGCTTGCATGCATGGGCTACTTCTCCCAAGGAAGCATGAAAAGGCATCCCTCATTTTAGGGATCTATTTTTGGTAGTTGGAGGTTACATACAAGCATCATTTCAGACACCTCCCACCAAGTGTCGTTTTCCCTAGATTTGTGACATGCACATCACGACCTTGATTTTATCAAAACTCATCCATTGGATGCTACATACCTCATTCCTCACATCAACCTTGCAGCTTTGGCAACCCACATTACATTGGCACATTTAGCTCACCTATTTTGGGGTAGACCTGCTTTCAATGTCTTGTGTTGCATTTCTGACACTTTTTGTGTTTCGCTTTGTATGAATGTCGTCTACTTGATTTCAGTGAATGCTTGCCATCATTTTGATACGTAATAACTTGTAGTAGCACCATTTCAGTTTTCGTTACTATCTCACTGTTATTGCAAGCATGAAATTGTTTTGAATGAACGATCACCAATTTAGCAACTTGCTTCACCCACATTCATGTTGATCTGTTTACTGAATCTTTTATTCAATGTTTGCATGCAATGTCAATCACTTCTACTTTCACTTAGTGTCACCATGTATTCACTATAATATTTTTTTATAGAAATTTTTGGGCACTACAACCCCAATCATATATGTCCATAACCCAAGGGCTTCTAAGTCCCTAAAAGTGTTGCTTCACACCCTAAAAGAACAAGGTCAGTTGATTACATCATCTCCTAGACGTTCTCGTCAGAAAACTACTCAAAACTGGTCAAAACTGGACCATACAGAATGCCCAGTGCAGAGGGTGGAATGCATCTCACCCGCTCACCTTAAAAAGTGCGATGCATACTGGAAAGCTCTTCTATAGGGTGCGATGGGCGAGAATAGACAAATGGCAGAGACAGTTTGCAAGGTGGATGATCATGGAATCTTCAAGAAACTTCTCGTCTGACACTTGCCTCCCTGAATTCACCCAGGGATGAGTAAGAGATCATTAATCTCCAAGTGGAATCAAGAACTATCAGAGAGAGGACACTAATCAAAATTCCAGAAACAGACTCACCCCCCTACAATCATCTATATATGGATCCCTCATCATAGAGATCTGGAGGCTGGAATCTTGTATCTTGTAAGGAAGTGCTCTTGGTTTCCTAGTACAATATCTCTTTTTTTTTCTATATAATACTACCTAAGAACCCATGGGGGATTTGGACCGGTGACCTATCTCAAGGAGTGCCTTAGTAGTACACCCATTCACCGTCAATCTAAAGCCCCATGGGCTTCCTGGTGTAATATCATAGTGTTGGATAATCTAAGCTTTTCATGAGGTGAAGAAGGGCTTTCATGCTGAGAGGATGACGTTGGGTCAGAACAATGGGTTGTAATCCTCTTTGCTATTCTTGATATTAATAAAGCTATTCAAGTTTTCCTCCACATTCTTGTATGTTTGATGATATATGCATTTGTATGGTCAATATATATCTGTTCCTATATTTTTTATGATTGTAGATCTCTGTTCTTCGATAATATTATGCTGCTTTGATTCCTCAGGTGCTCTTTGAAGCTAGGTAAATGAAGAAGGAGTGGCAAGGATATGTGAGAAGGGAGAGGAACCAAGCAAGGAACCAAGCACAAGACTGAGGTTGGTATCCTTTGTTCCCCTCTTATCTGCTTTTCATAAAGGAAAGCGAAAGTAGTTTTGGTTTTTTTGTTTCTAAGATAGCTACCTATCTTAGTGGGACTAGCAGCTCTGAATGGACACTAAATTTCCGAATAACAAAATGGTGACTCCGTTGGGGAGTGAATAGCTTGTTTGATGTCTATATTTGCTTGTTTTATAAACTTACAGATGGAGCTTGAAGTCAAGCCAGCTAGCCTTCGAACTGTATTTACTATGCAAATTCAAAGTAGATCAATGATGCTTTAGTCTATCTCTAGGTTTTGTTTATAAACTGAACAATCGATTTGAAAACATTCTAATTGCCCTGGTGGTGGCTCTAGTAACAACATTAGATCAACCCCTATGATTTATATTTACTGAACATCACTTGCTCGGCCTAAATCCCTGAACTGAGCTGTAAACTGTGACCAAGAACCAAGTTGAATTCTTGTCCCTTGATCATCGTACCTTCTCTTCTTGGGAATTTGGATGCATCGCACCTCCCGTGTGCAGTAGGTGCGTTGCATCGCACTTTCCCTATGTAACAGGTGTGCTGATCAGACAAGACCTTTTTCTTCTTCTAGATTTTGGTTGTTTGTTCACTCTCTTCAACTCTATTCAGGAGTTGTACTGTCTGTGATCAGTACACTTCTATGGAAACCCCCTTCCTTTCCATCATTCCACCTCCATTGTGCAAAGAACTATAAATTTTTGTGTGTGTTGTGCACCATTTTCAGTTCTCTTTTACAAGGAAGTAGCGTAATCAACGTGTCGTTTCCTGATTTGGAAGTGTCGCAAGTGTTATTTTCAGTTATAGAAAAGAATCCTATTTTTCTCAATGGTCGATTATATTGTTACTCCTATATTTGATTTGAATTAGTGGTTTTTCAAGTGTCAAAAGTAGTTTTCAATTCAAAGTCGCAAAGTGTCATTGTTATCTTCCTTTCGTATTTTGAAGAAAAATTGTTAGTACTGTCGCTTTGAAAAGATAATTCAGATTTGTACATAGCATTCTTCTTGTCATTCACACATTAAGAAGGCTGAAAAAAATACATGCATGTGCATTTTCATTTAGACTTCTCGTTGGTTTGATTTAGGATAGTGCATCTAGTGTGTGCTTTGTGCTGTATGTTGAAAGAATCTCATTTTTCTTTCCTTAGTAGCTAGGATTTTCATTGCAAAAAGAAGATTAAATGATCGTTGATCATCTTAGATTGCATTTTAGGAATTGCATATATACATCACGCGGTGAACCTGAAAGGAAAATTTCTTAAACAAGATGAACTGTAAAATAAATTTAATAAACATAAAAATGCTTTGGAACCTAATGCACAACATTTAAAAGTCTAGGCTAGAGACATATTTCGGTGTCATAAAGCATGATAACTATCACTTTCATTGCTGGTTGGGTGATTTCTCCTCTTTGAGACGACAAGTGCCAGTACGGACTTGTGCTCCCACATACTATCGAGTATATATTGGGAGACCACAGTAGGCGATATCCTTTATCCTTAGGAAGCCATGTCTGCCACCCTATCGATCACAATGCACTGAGCACAACATTCGGGAAGATTGACTGCTGTACTATAAAAATTATTCTGCAATTTTGCGATTGGTTTGGTAATCCCTCTGTCTAGATTTCCAAAGTAGTCTCTTTCGTTCCTTTTCAGACTCCTTAAAGGAAAAGGTCCATCTGAGCACTTGTCACTTCAGGCTCATTAAAAATCGAAGGCAACTAGAGTCATCTTTAGCTTTTTCTGACTCTTAAAAATTGAAAAAGCAAGTTGTGTGAAAGCATCATAAAATTTATTTTAATCAGAATAACTTCACTATTCACTCGTTGGTCTTAGAAGTTAGTCTCCCTTCATTGCAAGTTCCTGTAGAATCGCTAAGAAATATTTTGGATAGACTAGATATGTCTGAACAACCATCGACATCCAGGACTGTGTCATCTGACGCAGTAGCAACAGAACCTCCTGCTACTACTCCAACAATGTTCGCTAGTGTACCATCTATCCCATCAAGTTATCAACAACAAGCCGGAGTCCAATCAAAGAATATTTCGACAACATGGTCAGTTCCTATTTCTTCATCTGGATTATCATCTGGTATTTCTTATGTTGAAACTCAACAAATTGATCCAATGTGTCTTCAAAGGACAGTCTACCCTTCAAGTACTGGATTGCCACCATATGGGGGAAAATATGCCTTTTCATTGTTCCCTCCTGGAGAACAACCATATGGGAGTTTACAACAAAGTTCAGGTCAAACTGGAATTTCATCTAGCGGTTGGGTACCAATACTGCCTCAACAACCAAGGGTTGTATATTCAATGCAACCAGGGCACCCTGTGTCGAATATTCCTACTATAGCTGCTATGGTTATTGCATTGCAAGTACAAGCGCTACCTATTGTATGTCAACCCCAAGTTTCTCAGGTTTTGTTAGCTACCTATACCAATAGGTTTCATTTTTCATGATTGGCAAGGGAAGTGCCAATATGATCTACTTTGGTGACACAAAGATCTCATATTCTTGTGGAAGAATTATACTTACATTTGGTTGATGCTGCCGTACTTTTGAATGGGTGATCCAACAGCCTAAGCTGGGTCATGCCATGTTTCAATTTTTGTTGTAGATTAGAGAAAGAAATCTGTCCAAACAGCTCAATATTGGCAGGTAAAGTAGATAGGTAGAGAATGAAGGTTCCCAACTGCTTAATCTAGGACCTTGGAAGCAATAAGGGTAGTTTTAGATAGAAAATCAAAAGAAAAAAGCCAAAGGAAAAGAAAAGGCACATAAGGGTTTGCAAGTCTAAGTGCACCCTCCTTGGAGTAACAAAAAATGCTAGCCAATAGAGTGGGTAGGTAGATGGGGTTGCAGAAAGCATGGTTTATGGCATTTCACTGGCCTAAGCAAAGGTAAAAACATGGTGCCAGTGCAGATTTCCTATTTTAGCAGTCTTACAGCAACTTAATGAAGCATGTCTAACTTCCAGATTACCCCCCATCACATTCATGGCTAACATCCCTATGCCACCTATGTTCATGAAAGAAGTCAAAGTCTTTTGTTGGTTCTTGTTTCTTTAAGAGCCACATTTCTTGTGTAAAAATTATTTTCATTTTGATATACTTCCTAGAAACTAAGTTGATTTCATATAACAACTTAGTATTTTACCCCCCTCATCCACCTTTTTTCACTCATATTAACTACTAATCTATCACTATTTAACTCCTTATACCCGCTATTCCCCCTATTACTATGTAAATTTGGGAAAAAACCCAAAAATCTATATATCCCCTTCTCCGAGCATTATAGCTCTATGTATCATTTTGAATGTTTTCAAATGCTAAAACATTGAGCGCGACCCAAAGAGCGCTGGAAAATTAATCTTGGGATCAATCCGGGATTTGCTTGGATTAATAACCTAAACCCTGTTTGTAAATAAACCTGTGTAAAATCCCATTTAAACACGTAACTCTGCAAAAAACCATAAAAACCCACTTTTTATAATGTTCCGCCGGGCACACATTTCAGAAAATAATAATATTTTATTTGCCCTGCATTCCGTATTGTCCTTGCATCTCATCAACCCGTCGACCGTCGGATCTCGGCTTTCCCATCTGACAGCCCACATTCATATCGGACGGGCCCCGATCACCGAACCTTACCGCCCGAGAAACTATGAGAGGGTGACGTCAGGACTCTGCCATGAGTCACCCCCATATTCTCTCGGGCCACCCTCTGACAATACCATGACTGTATCCAGAGCGGTCCGAGAAAAACCACTTACCGCTTGTGCTTTACCGCCTACCCACGTCACTGCTACGTCACGCCCACGACAGTTCAACTCGGCGCCCTGTCAGCACCCCCGCCCACCAGAGCTCCGACATGTCTGCCACCTATACAATCCCCATGGACCACTCACAGGCTGCCACGTCACTCGATGACGTCATGCTGACGTTGCCCGACCTTGACCCCACCTGATGACGTCATGCTGACGTCATCCAAAAAAAGCGCCAATAACCCAAAAAGTCCATATTTTAGCCAAAATTCGTGTTTTTTGTCACTTTTTCCATAAATACTGTTTCTCACCTCTGCATGCAAATTACGACCATCCGTCGCCAACCTGCAGAAATCGACCCGAAGACTGTTGGCGCCTTCAACCCACCTGCATTTGTGACCATTGTGGGCAATTCACCAGGTATTTATCCAAAGCATCCCCTCTGCGCTTGGTTGTGTCCATAATTCTCCAAAACTGAATTAAAAAGAGCGAGGAACCTTGTATTTACCAGCAAATCCCCGGTGACACGCATTCGTTTTCAGTTGTAAGGTCGAAATTCACCTGCTAAGCCCATATTTAGTCACATTTTCCTAAATTCACAGTTAGTCCGCGCATTCGTGGACTGAAAACCTGAGCTGCACTAATTCACCGGGAAAACAGTGCTACTAGTCCCTGCATTTTCTCAATTAACTCTCTTTTGAGCATTTTACACTATTATCACCACAATTTACCCCATTTTCCCTTACAATTTGCCTTACTTTTGCAAAAATACCCCTCTGTGTTGTTCTGCCCACTGAAACGAGTTCTAGTACAAGTCATAAGTACTACTTAACCATGGAAACACTAGTAGCCCTGAATATTCAACCTCTGAATGACCCACAAAGAGAGCTAGAGTGGAAGGCCCTAGGTGATAGAGATTACCAGATGATAGACTCATCTGCCATGAGTTCCAAATTTGAAATTCAGCTGCAGAATGAGCTAAAAGCCCAATATCTCAGTGGAGCTGATATCTTAGGGATTTGGGACTCCAACCTGCCCATTTACAATATCCCTCAAGTCAATGTCCTCCCAGACTTCATAAATCAATGTAGTTCCAGCTATGATCCATGTCAAAGAGCTGTTCTCAGCCCCTCAGGCTCAGTATTGTTCCATATCACCCCTGAGGCCATTAATGAGATGCTACACTTTCACACTTCAAAGCCCCTAACTCCTCTCTCCATCAATGACTTGCTAAAGAAAGGGGGCAAGCTATCCAGTGCTCAGATCATCAAGATTAATCAATTATTTGTTCAACCAAAATTTGAAGCTGTGGGAACCCCTCCTATAGGATATCAATATCTCAATGAGCTGGGCAAAATGGTTGTGGATATGATCAGTTACATCCTGGGTTATGGGTCATATGAGGATGTTGATGAAACCATTACGGCCATGCTGTCCATATTCTCCCCTGGAATGCCTCCTGATGTGCACTATGATTTTGCTACATACATTGCCAATACGATTCATGAACAATTGATGAATCTAGAAAGGGAAAAGGTGTTTAAATACACTAGGTACATCTATCAGTTGTTCTTATTTTATCGTCCTGATGCTTTCCCTGTTCCTCTGAAGAAGCTAAATGCCCAGGGAAGCCCAAGATCTCTAGTGTTTTGGTCTTCAGTCTTTCATCATGTATCTTTTTCACCTTACACCTACTGTGAATTCATAGACCTTTTTATCCATCCAGCTATGACCTTGTTATTGGGTGTCCCTCCTCCCAGATTGACAGATGAGATGCAAAGGATTCTTCACCTCTCAAAGGCCTACAGCATTGGTGATTGGTACTTTTATCAACACCATACAGTAATCAGAATATATGGCTGTGAATTGAACCCTTATAGGCTGCCAAGATATGTCCCTATGAGACTTTTTTCCTTAGAGTATTTTAGGCAGTTTGGAAATGCAGACTTTGTGCATTTCCACAGTAAAAACAAGAAGGTGCAACTAAAAGTAAGGAACCAGCTAGGCCCATTTCTATACAACAAAAGGGAGGAAGGATGGAAGGAAGCAGATTTGATCCTAGAGACCCTCAAACTGCAAACCAGTTTCCAATGAGTACCTTATGACCCTAATCATTTCATTTCCCTCAGGAGGGTAAAATACAAATTGGGTGGCTATGCTCACGTGAGACTGCCTCATATTGATAAATATGCCAATTCATTAAGCTGGAAAGAGGGCACTCTAGAAGAGCCAATGACTAGAGAGAAAATGCTACAAAGAGAAGAAAAGAATATTGAGAAAGAGGCTGACTTGGAAACTTTTGGGCAGGTTTCCTCTTCCTATCAAAGGCATCTTGGAGCAGATGCCTCATCCTCTACAACCCAGAAGCAAGCAGCCGGAACTGTTCAACAGGAATCAAGCAAGGATAAAGGGCAGTAGATGGAGCAGGAACAACCACCTCCTATAGCAGAACAACAAGCAGAAAAGCAAGTAGAACAGCAAGAAAAAGGGCAAAAAGAGGGGCAGCCAATACAGCAAGAACAAACAGCTGAAGCCCCAATATCCACTGAGCAACAGGCTCAAGAGAATATGCCTCCTAGGTAAGAAAAGACAGTGGAGGCCTCAGTGCTGCAAACTCCACAGAAAGAAGAAAAGGGAAAGAACAGGGATAGAGAGCAGGAGACTCCCCTCACCACATACACAAATCAAGGGGAGAAAAGGCAGAGAATGAATCCCCTCTCCGAGGAAGAAATGCCTATTGGGAAATCATTCGGCATGGGCCCACCGAGCATGGAGGCATCTGCCAGTTCCTTTCAGCAGGAATAAGAAAGAACCCTTGGAGGAGAGGTCAGCTCCTCAAGTCAGCAAAGGAGAGCTGAGACAGGCATCAAGCAACAATTCATCGACATTAAAAGGAGAAATGAGCCACTCAAGCTCTAGATATACAAACAGTTGCTTAAGATGGCCCCTACCAATCAGCAGAGGCTTATGTCAGCCTACGACATAACTAAAGGGAAAATGACCATGAGTTATTTCATGCCAACCATACTCCAGCCACAGTCAACTGCAGACTATATAAGAACCAACCTTGAGGTTCTTGCCAAGGACATCTACCCTATGGACCAAATAGAACTTCACAAGAAAAAGGGTGAGATGGTATATTCAACACTGGCAGATAAAACCTTATTGGCAAATAGGTTGGAAAACAGCCTGAAAAATACAGCTGCCCAACTTGAGTTGGAGAAGGCATCCTCTTAGGCCAAAGACAACAGGATCAGGTCTTTGGAGGATATAATCATAGAGCTTGGGCATGACCCAAAGGATCCAAAAGATATACAAACGCTGTTGAAAATAAGAGATGTAGACCTTGCAGCTCTAAGAAAGATGATTAAAATCCCAACAACATTTCACCCTCAAACAGAAGAGGTTGCCCAGCAAAGACAGGACAAGGATGTAGCAACATTGTTGGTAGCACTGCACAAGAAGCTAGTGCAAACACAAGGGAAGCCGGAAGAGACAGAGGCTGCACTGCAGGCAGCCCTACAGCAGAAAGAAGGAGGAAAAACTTCTCAGCCCCGTCCAGAGAGCATAAACCTTGAGGAGCCCCCACAGACTACTGCTCCTCCCACAGGGCAGACAGCTCCATCAACATCAGCACCAACACCAACCTCAGAGCAGGCTCCGAGCCTTGATATGCAAAAGTTGATGAGTGAAATCAAGATCCTAGAAGCCCAGATGACAAAGCTAAATGAAGCCAAGGAGAATTTAGCTAAGATAAATGAAAAATATGACAAATCCAAGCAGAATGTAGCTAAAAAAGGGAGAGAAATAAAAGCTCTCAAAGAGAAGATAAAGGAGCTAGAGAAAGAGCTCACCCTTGAAAAAGTGGTGGCTGAGGTCAAGAAAGTTTTGTGGACCAACATTGGCCAATCAATAACAGATCAGTGGCAGTATATTGAGACTATCCATGAGCAAATGGAGCTCATAGGAAAAGCACAGAAGGAAGTCCATAGAGAAAGGGAATCTCTAGGCAGTATGCCTGAGATAGCCAACAGAATGATCAACATTCTTAATAACCGCACAGGTTCTCAACTGGCAGCAATAGGAATCTCCAACAAGACTAAAACCATCCAGCTGATAAAGAGGGTCCTCACATTGAAAAGCCTGGTACAAACATTGGATAGAAGAAGCCAGGACATGCAAACAAAAGTCAACAGATTCATGGATAAGTTTGCAGCATTACAGGGCAGAGGTCTTCTTGGCTTGCTGAAAAGCGCAGGGAGACCACTATCACATGAGAATTATGCAAAAAGGGTGAACACATTTGCCACCAATCAGATCACTCAAGGATCAAGTACTTCAGAGGTAACAGGGCCAGCATCTGGGCAAAGTCTCTATGATAGAGTAGAGAACTTATTTTTTATTATGAATGAGATCAGACATTTGTTTGAAGTGCCTCCAAACTTCTACAAATACACAGAGGCAGATGAAACCTTAGATGCAATTTTGAGACATCAATTGCCTACACAGGAGTGGTGGACCAAAATGATACAGTTGTTGTTGTAAACAGGAGGCTTTCATCAAAGTTTTTTCATCAAAAAACATAAGTCATCATGTTCAGAAAATGTGATGCATACACTATGACTGGAGAAGAGTGGAATGAGCTAGCTCAGTAGGAAGATTCAACCACTAAAAGCAACACTGACAGCTACAGGTAACAGGGCCGAGAAAGCTACAGCATGAGAAAGCATAAAGACACATAATTCAGCATTAATGCAGAACGCTCAACTGACTCAGTGGCCTCCAAAGGTCAAGAAGATTTCTGACAGAATTAAAGACTATTTATTTTATATTTAGGGCAGCAATAACTTCCTTATCTACTATTTTGTAAAGTTGGTGAGCGTATTTAATTTATCAAGTGACTCAGCGGTTAAGATATTTTGTAAAAACTGATTGTATATATTCCCCCTTGCATAAGCTTGCAGGGGTTGTTGTTTCTTGTTAAAAAGGAGAAATCGGTTGTAATTTCTGGAAGAATGATATAAACAAAGCTTGGAGTTTACAGGAATTGGGTCTTACTGATG
>APFE030291030.1:5471-17406 GCA_000404065.3 Pinus taeda | reverse complement strand
GAAAGATAATTCATAAAAAGAAATTACATGTTGTAGATGCCGAAAGGCATATGCTGTAAACGTGGCAATGAAATCCACAGTCAAAAATTCAAAAATAAGTAGAAGGAGACCCAGGGGGTGTACTGTTCTGTTGCATATATCCGCTATATAGTTCCAAATATAATCCCACGCATGGGGATGACAAAATTTAAAAAGACAGTTACTATTATGTACAAACAAACAAACAAACAAACTCATATAGTTCAGATTCAAAAAGCTAAGAAATTAGAGGTTGTTGCCCCTCAGTGGTTCCTCATCCATATATGGTCTGTGGAAATAATGATAGATCCCTGCTGGTGAATGTTCATTTATCTTCCATTCTCCTAGAGGACAATGTGTCGCTTCTTTTGATAGCCTGTCAGCAGTCTCATTTCTTTCCCTATAGATGTGAGAAACAGAAATCTGATCAAAGAATGTTTTGAAAAAAACAATTTCCTCCAATATAGATCTCAGAGAGTATGCGTTGCAAATAGTTGAATTGTTAAACCAATTAGACACAATTTTTGAATCTCCAAAAATTTGTATGCTTCGGCAATGTTTCAGGATAGCAAAGTATAGCAGGTGGCGAAGAGTTATTGGTTCAGCATGGTTGTTGGTGCTGAGTCCCAGACCCAAACAGATCTGGTAGAAGTGTGAGTCAAAAAGATAGAGGAAGATACCACCCCCGCAGCAGTGGAGATGGGCTGCTCCATCATAATAGGCCCACGGGATGTCTTTGTTGATCTGTTCCTGCTTTTTTTTCTTTGTTTATTTTGATTGTCCTGATTTGGGAGCTCTTCGAAAGCGGCACAAATCTATAGTGGTATACACTACAAAAAATAGGCAATTTGCGCCAAATTTACTACCAGATTTAAGTGTATTTGTTTCTCAATTGGGATGAGCAGCCTAGTGCTAAATCTGGCTCTATTGTATAATTTTTAAAGTGTCTTTTTTTGCGCCAAATTTTGCATCCTTTTTTACGCCATATTTTGCAACAAGATTTGCATTTGATTTTACAGCAGGTTTTGCTTCTAGTTTTGTGCCATTTTTTGCATCATTTTTTGCTTCATGTTTTGTGTCATTTTTTGCTTCTAGTTTTGTGTCATAATTTTCATCAAGTTTTACACCATTTTTTCCATTTGATTTAGTGCCTTTTTTTGCATCCATTTTGTGTCAGTGTTTCAATCTAGTATTATGCAATTTTTTGCTTCTAATTTTGTACCTAATTTTACATCTATTTTTGCACCAGTTTTTTTGCCTTTTTTGCACCATTTTTTCATCCAATTTTGCGTTGTATGTTGAATCTGATTTAGCGCCAAATTTTGGATGAATTTTTGCACCATTTTTTTCATCCACTTTGGCATTTTATTTGTCTCCCTTTTTTTGCATCCTTTTTTGCACAATATTTTGCATCATTTGTTGCATCAAATTTAGCATCATTTTTAACACCATTTCTTGCATCCTTTTGAGCATCTAAATTTGCATCCTAGGTTGAACCACGTGTTGTGTCCACCTTTGCGTCCCATTTTGTGTCTAATTTTATGTTCAATTTTGTGCCATTTTTCGTCTAATTTTGCATTTGTTTTTTCACCAAATTTTGAATCATTTGTTGCACCTAATTTTGCATCCAAATTTGATCCATTTTATGCCCATTTTTGCACTGTTTTTTCTACTTTTGTGTCCAATTTTGCACCATTTTTAATGTCCAATTTTGCATCCTTTTTGGTGTCTAATCTTGCATCCTTTTTGATATCCAAATTTGCATCTTTATTTTTGCCACATTGTGTCAACATTTGCATCTCATTTTTCACCTAGATTTTAATTTGAATTTTCATCTAGTTATGCATCATTTTTTTCATCCTTGGTTTCGCCCATTTTTAGTCCAATTTTGTATCTTGTTTTGTGCCTTTTCTTACATCCTTTTTGCACCCAATTTTTCATCCTAATTTTACACCATTCTTTGCATCCTCATTTTGGTGTCTATTTTTGCATCCTTGTTTGCACCCAATTTGGTATCCTTTTGTATGCTCTATTTTGTTCCCTTATTTGTGTCTAGTGTTGCACTATTTTTTAATTATACTTTAAAACCCTTTTTGTGTCATTGTTTGCATCTTGTTTTGATGCCTAATTTAACATCCAATTCTACTCCCAATTTTGCATCCATGGTTACATCCACTTTTGGATTCTTATTTATAGTTTTACTTTTATTTCCATTTATGACCCCCTTTATGGGTTCATTTTACTAATTTCAATTACATAGTGAATATATTATAGTTTCTAAATATCATTTTGCTGTAGGATTTAATGCAGGATTAGATGAATATAAAACCATCTCAGTTTATCTGGGAAAACTAGGACAGACTGAGTAAGAGAAAGGTTGTCCTAAGGCTCATGATTCTTAGTAGATCAAGATGTAGAGTAGAGATTTAGAAGAAGAGAAAGAATTCTTGTGAGTCCTCACATGCAAGTCTTGTTTAAGTTCTCAGTGTAGCCGCGAAGCGCTCCTAGCTAGCTCAAAAGCTTGGTCCTACACATAAGAGAGAGAACAAAGCAACCTTCACAACATAATATCTTGCTAATTGAAACTATCATAAACATATAAATATTACTGAATAAATAAATATAAACCAAAATCCCATACATTCATTAGTTAAATAGAAGAATTAAAGAATGAATAACAACATATGGAAGGAAGAACAACCGATATATATTAATAAAGGAGATGGAGGAAAGTTACAACCATTAAATGCAGTTGGAGCAACTCCTCCCCCAACTCTTAGCTCCAAAACTCTCCCTCTCAAGATAGATCTCAGCAGCGTGACAATAAAATAATTCCCATCCTTTTCTCAATGGCCAAGCCTTCAATATATAGGAAAGTGAAGGCTATGAAGATTTTCCAAATTCCTCATTATTTCAATTTGGGCAAAATATTTTGGGTGAATAATGTTTCCTCATAAAAATGGTTTTTTCCACCTTTTAGATACTTTTGAGCTTAGGAAATATCTCCCCCGTGCTTTATGGCTCTTTCCCACTATTGTGTGCTTTTCTTTTTCAGGAAGAATCTAAATATGAGGATAAAGATAGCACATTCCACCATTGTTACAGATCCATTTGGGCACATCAAATCCCAACATCCAGATCATTGTTTTAGGGTTTATCAAACCCTAATTTCAATTGCTTCATGCCCTAAACAAGTCACCCCTTTGAATGCCTCCTTCCCAAACAGTTTCATGACTTGAAGACATCTAGAAATAGCCTCTAGAGGGACCAGCGCAGGTAAGCCTTTATGAAGGTGCACTGCAAAGCAGTTAAGTCCACTGCCAGGGTGCTCTACAGAGAACTTAGGCTTCCTTTCACCTGTGTTGGCAAGCATGAGCGAAATTGTCATGCTTTTGATGTGATGTGGATGGGATCCAAGCTGGAGGAATGGCTTTGAATCAGACACCAATGGTTGTAATTCCCTCTTCTATATAATAAAGTGTTTGAACCTTGTTTCATAATGCTTATGTGTGTATATTGTATATGATTCCTTTCACTTATATTCAATAGATCGTATGCTTTGATCGGTTTTTGTCTTTTGTTGTGTTTACAGGCTACTTCTAAGGCAGATTAAGTAAGGGAAGGAGCGACGGAATCGATACAAGGGAGACAAGAGGAAAGCAGAACTACAGGTAGGCCTTCTATCTTCTCAAGTTATCTATTGCTTATAGGAAAAGTCTAAAACACTTTAAATTGTTGTTCTAGATACATCTACTTATCTAGGGAATTAGTATTTATCAGTATATGCTAAATTCTCCAAAACAAATTGGCGACTCCACTGGGGAAGAATCCTCTTTTCTAGTAGCTTATTCACCTCCTAAGACATCCTTGTAGACCTTATTTGTGTTCATAGATTGTAATTCAGCTGTTTACATTGAAAAAATGGTCAAACTGTGTCAAATTGCCTCTTGAAATTGCTTACTGTCACCAGCGTAGGCTTGTGAGGGACACAGTGTGCTGCAGAGCACCCCTGGCTTAGGGACAGTGCTCTAAAGCGCACTATCTCCCACTCTGGGCTGCGTTGATCCCCCTATGATCAGTTTCCCACCTTTGGAAAGAGTTTTTCACCAAATTTTATCTATTTGATTGTTTGCTTATTAATCAATGAATGTTATGTCTCAGAAAATGAATTGTTATCTCCTGGTCTAGCCCAACTTTGATTGGATTGATTAATGTTTCTTCATGTTTTCTTTGCCATTATCGATCAATAGTCAAAGTTCAGATATAATTGATTTATCTTCATTCAAAAGAAAGTGTTGTAAAGTATTCTTTTCCTTCGAATTAGAATTGTCATAAAATTCTTCGTTCTTATGAAAGATTGATTGATTCTATGTGCATATTTCCTTTTGTTCATATTCACGTTAAGGAAATCGAAAAGAAATACATGCATGTTGCATTGAAAAATTTTGTGTGTGCTCATAGGAATAGGGTAGGGAAATTGCATTTAGATTGTGTTCTTTGCTCTTTGATCAAAAGAAATCTGATTGCTCTATCCCTAAGTAGCTAGAATTTTCATCGTTAAATTGAATGGAAAGAATGCTTATCATGATAGTTGCATTTCTAGGAATTTCATAATGCATCACGCGGTGAACTTGAAATGCAAATTCTTAAGCAAGATCAACTTAAAATTAACATCAATTTACCTAATGGAGCATTGTCATTAACGAGAAAATTTAGTGGTTCTAGGCTAGAGACATGTTCCGGCATCGTAAAACAAAGCAGTTGTCGCTAACTTGTTTGCAATACATCTCGAGTGTGATACCTCATTCCATGTACATGAGTATATTGTAGCTCATCCATGTACCTTTGTGTATATAGAGTGGTGTTACAGTATGTAAAGTATATGGGAATGCTCTCACTGTGCGGATTTTGCATTAAACAATGCTTATACGGATTGGGCCTCCACGTACTTCCGGGTATATATGGGAGGACAACACTAGGTTTCTATCCATCCTTAGGTAACCAAGTTGGCCACTTATACGAATTGGGCCTCCATGTACTTTCGGGTATATATGGGAGGACAAAACTATGTTGCTATCCATCCTTAGGTTGTTACAGTACGTAGAGTATATGGGAATGCTCTCACTGTGCGGTTTTGCATTAGACAGTGCTTATACATATTGGGCCTCTACGTACTTTCAGGTATATATGGGAGGACACACTAGGTTTCTATTCATCCTTCTGCTCACAGTAGGTTTCCCACAAGTCCTTGAAGTGGGGGGCTGCTTTGAGAAGAGCGAAAACAATCTTTTCCCGACTCGAAAGTTCATGAACAGAAAAATACCTTTCTAGCATATTTAACCATTTATCCACGACATCTGCATCTATCTGACCCTCGAATATGGGGATTTCAAAATTAACTTGTACCTTAAATGGTGTGGCATTTCTAGAGTAGCTGTTGGAAGTCGATGTGTCGCCTCTGGGTAGCCGATGAAGGATCTGCGCAAAGTTGTCCATCATTGCATTCCTTTGTTGCTCGAGGGCATATTCAAGCAAGATTTTGATAGGATCTCCTACCCCCTCGTCTTTCTTTTCATTCGCCATGGCAAGATGTCGGGATTTTGAGGTTGGTTTTGCAAAGGTTCGACTAGTTCAAGACCTAACTCCTTATATCCCGACCTCGTTGGGGACATGCAAAGAAAAATAGAGAAAAATCAGACCGCTCTGATACCACTAATCCGGATTTAAACAAGAATGCAATAAAATATATAGATAAACATAAACACAAAGATGTAGTGGAAATAATACTTCATTTCATTAATGTAAAATACTGAAATATGCTTACAAACAAAAATGGAAATAAACCAGCTAGGGCGATGGTAGCTTATCTCTAAGAAGAGACATGGTGGCTACATGCCTCTGAATTGTGTTACAATGAGGCTCGAAGCCCTATTTATTGATGAGAAACAATGGAAAACCCTAAACATCCAAAAACCTAACCCTAGAAGATGAAACGCCAAATTGTGGGCCTTGTTTTGGATAAGTTGGTACATCAACTTCACAGGGTCATAACTTTGGCACCCGATCTTCATTTGACACATACAATAGCTCGTTAGAAAGATCTATCCAAGCACTACAACTTTGGGAAGGGCAACATCGGTTCTTAGACCAATGTTTCTCACACATTTCCCAGAAAACATCGTTTAGGGGCTCAAAACGGCTCCGGAAGTTCAGGACCCAAAAAACTGCTAAAAATAGTAAATTGTGCTACAATTACGGAAACTGAAAAACTAAAAGAGATAGTTGTGGGGGTCCAAATGGGATAGGTGGGTGGCCACCAACATCCACCTGAATCAACTATGGGGAAAAACCTTTAAAATTCTTCTTCTTATTAGATTTTTATTGAATGATTCAGAAAAAGAGAGTGCAATGATATGTATCTTCATCCATACAACTATCCATCAAAAATAAACTAAATAATATCCATGAGATGAACCCAACAATGCTCATACTCAAAACCTTGATTTATAAGCCTTTAATGAACTATCACTATCTACAGTCAATTGATGAACATTACGGTCAATGAGAGAAAACATCGAACAACTTAAATTTCAAACGTTAGGTCCCAGTGACATGGAGGAGTACTCATGTGTGTGACTGAGATTTTCCAGTTGCTCCCTTGATCTTGTAAGCCAGCAGCTACAACTGAAAGTATCCTTTGTCAAGGCAACAACTGTAATCCAAAACCCTAGTTTCCAGTTGCATGGAGGATGAGTTGTGTGAGCGACTAAAAGGATGCAGTCACATGAATGAGCCAACCAATGAGTGATTGTAATTGATATCTCTCTGTCACATGCTTGCGACTGAGGCCCAAAACCCTAAAACAATGATGTGAGCCTTAGACCCTGCAATTTCACCTTCGTGTAAACCCATTCCTCTATGGATCTGCCTCAGACCTGTGCGAGCCAAAAACAATAAAGGAAATAGAAGAATGATCCATGGTTATGCCCAAATAAGGTGGAGGTCACTTGTATTTATAGACTTCCAAGGGTGTCTAAACTCTAATTTGCTTTATGGCTAACCTAATAAAATATGCACATGTGGGCTTATGTTCAAAATTACAATTTTCCTTGTCCAAATGTGATCATCTTTAAGTCGATTTTGGTCCTCTCGAAAAGAGGAATTCAATTAAATCATCATATCCATCCAATGATTTGTATAAACCTCCTTTTGGCCCTATTTTCAAATTTTAACACTCCCTCTCGACTAGGGAGAATTCCACTTGCACCATGTCATGTGTACCCTATCATTAAATCATATCCAATATCAAGTATCTCATCATCAATTGTCATCATTGATCATGTTGGTTCATCTATTTCTTATTCCTGCTTATCTCTTAATTGTCCCTGCTCATATGTTGAACATTCTCCAATCTAAATGAGAATAATTTGATATCAAAGGGGATCTCATTCTATAACTCTCTATTACATGGAGGAGCCACTACTACCGCCCAAAATCACTGCCAGCAGGGAACCCAATGCTATCACCTGGGAAACATTAGCGGGGAGCCAAATCTACGAACTGCATCAACATTAGAGAGCCTAGCTCAATCCAGAACAATATTGGAGAGCTTAATATGATGAATGAAGAGGCCTCCCCACTTTGAGTAGGGCACGAAGACGTAGCCCACATCGGGTGAATTCCGTTATCAATTTTTGGTGTCTCTTTTTCTTTATGGTTGCCTTTTATTTCCCTCTTTTTTTATGTGTATGCACTTGTGGTTATGTGCTCTTTTAATTGCAATTTTGTATGCATCAATGAAGTAAAAATAACTGGATCAAGTTTAGTATCAAAGCGGGTCTTATGTTGATGTGAATTGAAAGTGTAGGATAACAAAGGAAAAAACTCCAAAATGGTGAAGGTATTAAATCCTTTAATCCAAAATTAGGGCTTGCAGTTTGAAGAAGGAAAATGGCAAATGAAGATGCTTATTTGAGGTGACAAAATATTTGCAGAGTATGAAAAGCCAATGGTGAAGCAAGAGAAGAAAGAACTAGATAAGCATGCCTTGGTGAATCAAGGAGAAGGAGGAGAGCCTCCTGAACCCCCATCTCCATCTTCCAGTGAAAGTTATTCCTCTTCCTCTTCTCAGGAATGCTTCTAAAATCATTTTTTGAGCTTGATGTAAAAATTGATTTGCCCACATATAACATATAATGTAGTGAACAGAAGTTAAATAATTGGGTTAGGTAGATTGAAGTGTATTTTTTGATACAATAGATTGAGGAAGACGAGGCCAAGATCCAATTAGAATCTCTTCAACTGAATAACACTGCTCTCGTCTCATGGGAGAGAAAGCTTTATAAAGGTAGTAAAAACATGGTTAAACTCCTTTCCTCCTGGTCTAATTTTTTTTCTAGATTGAAATATCAATTCTATCCTTTGGGCTATTGGAAAAACGCTTTTATGGAATGACAATATTTGAGGCAAGACCAGGGCCAAAGTGTGTACAGTTTCACAGAAGAATTCATAAAACAAAAAACAAAAAACAAAAAACAAAAACAAAAACAAAAAACAAAACAAAAAAACAAAACAAAACAAAACAAAAAGAAAAAACCTAAAACCTTTAAACTTGGGCATTCCATCAGATTCACCTGAGGCAATAACAAAGTATATTGGTGCATTAAATAGCTATATCGGACATTCTTTATTGTTGTTTCAGTCTACTATTATTGATGTGCTAATGTGAAAGTTATTCACCTTGAAAGCAAGGGAAAGTATGAACAAGGAAACTATCCGAAGAAGGCAACAACAAGAAGGAGAAAGGAAGCAAAGCCCTCTTGTACTCATTGTGAGAAAGAAGGGCATGATGAGGAACATTGTAGGAAACTGCACATGGAATTGAGGCCAAAGAGGAATGGCAAAAAAGAGAAGCAAAAGATAGTCGCTACCATGCAACAAGACCAAGAATCTAAATCAGAGGATGAGGAGAAGATCACAAATACAGGATTTGTAAGTGTTGGACCAATTGACCTGCGATTTGACTCAGGTGATGAGACGAATATTACATCTCTTGGGATTGTAGATGATGGACCTATTGACTTGGGTTTTGATTCAGATGATGAGATGAATATTGCAAAAGAAGTTGTGCCAAAGATGAGAAGGGCACCAAAGGTTTCATGACTCCATGAACTTGAGGAGATCAACAAAAGCATGAAAGTAGAGAATGACTCCTACAAGAAGTAGAGGAGGACAAATAAAGGTTGCAGTATCAGTTACAAGCCAAGGAGGAGGCCTTGTAAAAGTTACAGTGTAACAAGCCTAAGGTAAAAAAAGATTCTTCAATTTGTGTTCTCTTTATGATGATGATTTCACTGCTTTTGATAAAAACACTGCCCAAATTAGTTCAAAATTGATGAAGAAATTGGGGTATCAAGGACAAGGCTTTCAAATCAATAGCCAAGGCATTGTGAATCCCATCAAAGTGGAGGAAATGCCTCACTATGCAGGACTTGTTTATGTTAGAAAGGAGATTGGAGAATGCTCCAAGACAACCAGTGACCAATTAACGACAGATGGTTGGAGCACATCACAATATTCCAGTGATAGTGAGGATTCCATAGGAAGTTCTCCTCATCATGGACGCACCAAGAACAAGCGTTTAAAGAAGGTCCAAAAAGTTTGGAGGAGAAAGGACTATTGTAGTCACTGCAACTAGGACATGCATCAAAGATCCACATGTTGGGTACTCCATGGCCAAAAAGAACCTATGAAGGAAGAAGGATTGGGAAATGAAGGAAGCCAACTACAAGAAGAGGACCCATTCACCTAGTTAGGTAAGAAATGGGTAGCATTTTTAAGTAGTTGAACATGGCCACATTTCGTAAATCACATGTTGCGAAATAATTGTAAAAGTGATGAAGTGTTTGCCATCACTTACGAATGCAACATGATGATGTTTTTGGCCTTTTTCGTTGATAGCTTGGATATGGTTTTTATTGTGATTCCAATATAAACTTGACCAAAGAGTGTGTTATAAACTATTGGCAAGTATGGGGTTTGATTAGGTCATGATTGGTCATGTAATCAGAACATGTATTTTGTAAGATGTATTGTGGGTTTGCATAGAATGTGGGTGTCGGTTCATCAGTTATGGCTCCAAATTACAAGTGTGAAGCGGAAGGAAGTGTGGCTTGTTAAGGCACTTGTTGTGCAGATGAGGGAGTACAACATACTGCAACTTGTGTTCATGCTTTTAGAGGACCAAAACCTCCTTAGTGGGGAGGAATGATCTAGGAGGACCCTTAAAGGCCAAATTAATGAAGTCCTCGAAAATTAGCGAAACCTATCTCAAATAAAAGAGCTCATTATTCATAATCCAATGATTTTGAACGATACCTCAAATGAACATCATGCAAAAGTTATGGCCCATTGTTGTCTTTTACAAACAACTAAATTTCTTGTAGGCAAGACCCACAAGCTGCCACGTGGTAGCTGAGTTAGCATAATGGATGTTAACATCATCCGTACAATTGCGGACGTTAGCAAGATGATGTGGCAGTATGGTCAACAAGCAGCCAATCAGGTGGCGACACATGGTAGGTGACATCAGAAACCTAGTCAATTGTACGGGTGAATAAGAATGTGCCACATGGTCCCAATCAACAACCGACTAGTTTCCTTAACGAGGCGACATTTTTCACCTTTGCGGAGGATTAAAGCGACTAAATTGTTGCCTACTTAAATTGTCTCGTACCAGCTAAAAATTCGGCGAATTGTTTTGGTGGTTTGATTTGAAATTCAAAATAATATTAAAAAAACAGGACAATTGGTCGACGGTCAAACCCGGCCAACTAGGCCCCAACCACCGTATGACATATTATATAATGTGTTGGCAGGAGTTGAACCCACCCGATGGGACAACCAACAACATTCAATGACCAAACAAACTACTCCAAAAACCAAACAAATGACAAGAACAACCACCCAGAATCGACCCCACGACTAGCAAGACGCCAAGGACCCAATAGGGACGCTACTGTTGGTCCAAGTGGCCAGATTTTGTAGATCCGCCACTAAAAGGGTATTTAACTCGTCATTCACCGACGGGAGAGGGGGAACGAAGGCTCCAAGTTAGAGCAGAACCAGGAATAGCCGAAACTGCGACATGGGTGTATTTTTCAAGAGAATCTATAGGGAGAATATTCTCTAGAATAATCCCACAAGGAATCTTGTAGAGAAACTTTAGATTCACTAGAGCCCAGAAGTCATAATGACATAAATAGGCCAATTTTATACTCATAGGAACTGATATTTGGCCAAAAGTTCAACCGTGCAGTCCATTTATTCGTTTGAGCAATGGATTTTTCACCCATCTCCAGAAGAAAATATTGTGAGGAATATAAAAGATTCCCAGGGAGCCCATACTTGACTGTCACAGAAAGGGGTCGTGTAAATACTCAAACTTCATGATTTTTTGCCAGGAATCTGATGGTGCAAATGGTTTTCTAATCTGCACATCTCATTTTCAGGTCATCCCAAAATTTGGAGGGATAGGGAGTATTTTGCAATGTATTCATTTTGATTTTTTAATTGATGAACAAAAATGCCTCCCCACTTTAGGCAGGGCCCAGAGACATAGCCCACATCGGGTGAACTTCGTTATCTAGTTTTTTTCTTGCATTCATGAAATAATTTTTGTTGTTTAGATTAAATCTTGCTTTATTACTTAGGTTGTTTTTTATGATTAGAATAGTTGTTCTTGCTTCAGGTTGATTAGTTAGTTTGCTAAAATAATAGAAAAAGATACACAAAAAGGCTACCAAGTAAGCTATGATCTCCTTTCTCCCTCCTTGGGACCATGAATTGAGACCAAAGCACTCTTGCTGCCACCAAAACACTGTTTTTGCTTTCCAATGCAATTGCTAGTGTGTGAATT
>APFE030291009.1:0-19830 GCA_000404065.3 Pinus taeda | reverse complement strand
TATGTATTTCCCAACTGCATTTCCTATGACTTTAACTAAATCATCTCCCCAATAGTGGAGGGAAAGATGTGGCAATCTGACCCAAACAGGGATGGCATTGGGTACATCCATTTCTGGATCGAAATCCGGCGTCCATCTATTTAAATACAGTCCCCTTGTATCCATAAAGTAAGGACCATTCTTAAATATCAGATCTCGATCCTCTTTGGTTTCAAAGTGAAAGGTGTAGTACCCTCTTCCACAAAACCTGATTGAGATTTTCCCATTTATTGACGCAGTCTAGTTCCTTTCTACCCATTTTTGGACAGTTTTGGGCGATGGCCATAACCCAGTAAACTGCCCGACTAATCCACGTTCTGCTAGGGAAAGTGCTGCTTTACGAGGAAGGGCAGGAGGGAGTGAGATTTCAGGGATGTCTTCCAATCTTTTAACAAACTTAGTGACTGATGGTCGGTTTTTTGCCCGATCCATTGCAAAAATGAGAGAGGCAAAAGCTTTTGTTGTTCCTTCATTTTCTTGCTGGTGGTCTGAAAGAGGCTCTCCGTCCTTTGATGAGTCCATGTTGCTCGATCCTCAGCGGCAGGAGGCCACTGAGGGGCAGCTGCGTGCATTTTCTGGCTGGGGCTGCACAGCTCCTTAACATAGCAGCGCGTTTTTTAACAAGATAATCTAAGCTATAACAATTTTGATTAAAAAACACAATTTTAATAGAATATCATAGGGTAAAAACAATGTTTTATGAGTTTACTTAACAAAAGAAAAAACACTTTCAAAATCTCAAAAAAAAAATGTTATTTTAATAGAATATCGCAGGGTAAAACAATGTTTTATGAATTTACTTAACAATAATTCCTTTAAATTAAAGAATTAACACTTTCAAAATCTCAAAAAAATATGTCCCTCTAATAAATTATTACAATGGAAAATAATAAATTATGATAATGATATGTTTTTATTTTCATTTTTTATTTATTAGATTTATTGTCTAACCTTTTGGTTATTTGAAAAATTGTAATGTTAAAATAGATGTGAATTGGTAGGGGTTTCTATTTCACAAGGGAAGCCTTAAATTATCTATTTATTATAGTTTCATTTTTATTTGTATTATTTAATTGGTAAATTTTATGTTAAAGTGTTTTTGATCATTTAATAGTAGATATGGTTTTAGATTTAAAATGTAAGTAAAATAAGTTTTTTATTACTGTGTAAAATATTTAAAGAAAAAAAGTAAACTTATATTATATAACTTATATGATGAATTTTTAGAGGTTATTTTGGATGTTGGGAAGAAGGAATGAATTTCCCATCAAAATTTACACGTTGGATAAGGTAACTGACTAATGTTGGAATATTTATTAATTTTATAGTATATGCTATTTCTCTGTATTAATTACCATTATATTTGTGAAAAAAATATAATAATTAATTAATTTTTTCATTTCTAAAACTTAATTATATCTTATATTTATATATGAATAAATAATATAAAGTAAAATGTTATAATAAAAATAAAAGTGAATACAAAAAATTTAAAAAAATTAATGATAATCTTAATATTCCCACATTTTCTTAAATTAGCTTTAAAATTTAATTAAGTTTCTTTGTTAAATGTCTAACACTGTTACTTATAAAGAACACTTTCATCATTAAAAGATATACCATTTAGCTTAATAATCAAGATTATTTAATGGGTTAAAAGATTGCTGGACTAAGTTTTCAAGAAATCAAACCTTGTCGAAAGCTATAGCATATTTCATTGAATTGAGTGTGTTCTCATTATTCTCTCATATAATTTAATTTAGTATGTCATTTTCCACCAACATTATAAAGATTTGCCGTTAAGCATAACATTCTCGTACCTAGATTCCCCTTAACTTTAATAAGCATTATCTATATTGTACTATTCAAAAACATAAAAAACACAACCAAGATACATGTGCATGCTTCCAATGTTAAAATGGGCGAGTCATATTTCCTATGCTTTTGGGCCATAAATGAACGGCGGGTGTATATGCCCACTGTTCGATTTCAGCCTTAGCAAAATCGAACGGTGGGCATATACACCCACCGTTCATTTATGGCCCGATAACATGGGTTTTATTAATGGCCGTTAAAATATATGTAACTAAATAATTATATTTGATTGTTATAAATGAAAAATAATATCTATTTCAACGCAATAATAAACATGATAAAAGTTGAGATATATATAGTTAAATCTAAATGTTTTTAGACTTAGATTTAATCATATAGATCAAGACATACACTATTAAATCTAAATGTCTTTGGAACTAACAATATGTATGCCAATTTATATGGTATTTATTATTTTGTTTTCCCAAATAAAAATATACAGTATTTTGGATTATTTGCCTTACTACATTATCTTCTTACAAAATTACCTTATTTCATGTAGGTGGTAAATCCATCCAATGTTAGTATTGATGCAAAAGATGAGATTTTGGTGTTGGAGTTCGATGAAACCTTGCCATGTGAAGAGGGAATTTTGGACATTGAATTTCAGGGTACTTTGAATGATCAGATGAAGGGATTTTATCGAAGGTACACGTATTGTTTAATTTTTATTTTTTTGGATGCTTGTTTCTTCCAAAATTGAGATGTTTGCAAAGAATAAGGGAAAATTCCAATGCTCAAAGATGGTTACTATAACAAAAAATTTAATGTAAATCTAGTAAAACAGAATCTCACGTGACAATGAATTCCACTAGAATGTTAGGTTATGAATGCGTCAAACTTCCAATCAAAAGCAGTTGCATTGATTAGTTAACTTGCATGCTTCAGCACATATGTGATCAATGGCGAGAAAAGGAATATGGCAGTCACTCAATTTGAGCCAGCAGATGCTCGAAGGTGTTTTCCTTGCTGGGATGAACCTTCTTACAAGGTACAATATTAAAAATTCCCATGCTTCTCATTATGAAGTGCTAATTTTCGTAAGTGTTATTATCATAAATTTGTTAGCAAAGAAAGGCATTAGTGGAAACATAATAAAAAGGTATATGTTTTTCTATTGCTCAATAGTAACATCACTTATAGTGGAAGAGATTTGAAAATTTCCTTCTCTTCAAACAAAAGGTTTCTTAAATTTTACATTTATTGCATCCATACCTTATGTTTTGGCATTAAATCCTAATTTTCTCAGCAATCTATGAAGATCATCAAAATCTAACTGCCAACAAGTTGACTTGGGTAGACTTTGAAGAAAGTTCATCTGGAGAAAGATTGACTTGGGTAGACTTTGAAGAAAGTTCATCTGAAGAAAGATTGACTTGGTCTTGGAGGGTCTTTGTCAAGGGTCTTAGGTCTTGGAATTCATCATTTGGAGATTCTATAAGAAGAGAAGAATTCTTGTGGGTTTTTCTCACAAAGGGAGAGGTTTTGGCACTGGCTAGCAGCCCATATTTTATGTCCTCTTGCCTCATTGATCTTCATAGTTTGATAGTTGTTTGATGATAAGAACACAATAATAATCAAGTGAAAGAAGAAGCTAATTATAAGTACATCAAGTTAAGCAAAAGAACATCACAAGCGGTTATTAAAGTAAGAGAGAGCACCCTAATCTAGCTTCCCTAGATTTCTCAACAAAAGAATTCCTGAAGCTAGACTAGAACTACGTGTAGGCTGAACTGAAGATGGATGCACAAGTGTGGAATGTTCATGCCAAGTGTGGAGACACACTCCCAAAAACTCCTCACCAACTAATCTTGTGATATTTGTTGACCTCCTCAAGTAGATTTTGATGTGCCATATAAGAAAAACAAGCGCCAAATCTGGCCCACAAAATCGAACTCCATGTGTGCATTAACTCATGTGATGAATCATGTGCCAAATCATCTCTCACACTTCTCTTTTGTGAAAATTTCACTACTGAAATCCTATTGTAGCAACTAGTATTATTTCTTCTAATTGTTGATTAAATCAACAGTTTATTGCTACGACAACAACGAAATAAACACAACAATCTTAAAAAAAAATATTGCGGAAAGTAATAGCGCTGTAAACTAAGAAACATTCTAGCACACACACACACATAAAAGTTGACACAATTACTTTTGGACAAATGTCCTTGGCAAAACCCAACTTGGGAAAACCGGTGCAGTAGCTGAGGGTCTTAATTATTAAGTAGCAATGAAATAATTTGAGTACAATCTTGATGCCGAAAAATGGAAATCTTGTAAAGAAAACACTAGCAAAAATTATCTGAGGGGAATTACCCTCACTCTGAGCAATCCCAACATTGTTTGACCTTTGAAAAGCAAGCTATCCATCTAGCCCTGTATAGGCCCTACGTCACCTCTACGCAGTCCCTTAAATGCTGCAACCTGAAACTTCTATAAATCAAGTCATCCTACCTATTGCTGACTGGAAAACTCTCTCTCCAACACTCTGGAAATATCTTCTGGCCTCTGGAATTGATAACAATCTTCACCCCAGCAAAATTGAACTTCCTACTTGAGGCTTTTGCGTTGCCTTTGCGCAGCCTCCTAGAGAAAATCTTGGCCTCTTTGCAAGGTACTCATAAGATCTGAAAAAATTTTCTTCGGCTTCACTGTCCCTACCCCTCTCTACCTCTGCTTCTTTTCTGAAGCTCAAACTTTTCTGGCAACTCACTGTTGCTCTCTGGAAAATTGAATTGTGTGCGTATGTTCTCCATCTACGCATCGACCTCCTCTTATAATCTTCTGTTGGGACTCCAATGACCAAGATTAAATTGTAATCGATGGCTAAGATTATTTCCCAGTTGATCTGTGTGAGTTCTTAGATGATTCACACCTTCCTCAATTAATGTTGATAAATTAACCCATTTTCCTAAGTTTAGACTTAGGAAATATTAAAAATAGGTTAATAATATAATTGAGACACTTCTATGTGGAATTTCCAGAAACGATTTCTGGGTTATGGATAACTCCTATGTTTTAGCCTCTCCACAAAGTTTTGAGACTAGAACACCTCCGATGCTACAAAAACTAACATCTTTGACTTGACATCATTTCCACATCATTCTGGCATGTGGGAATTTTTATTTTTGTCCACTTTATTTATTTATGGGTTATTTTATTGCCACATTTTCCCCTAGACTTAGGAAAAGTGGGGTTTGAGGGTTTATAAATGATTTTTCACCCCTCAAAATGTGCTTTAGTAGAAAGTTGAGGTGTTGAGGTCTAATTTTGATTACTCATACCCCTTACAACTTCTTTAGACATCACTTATTACAGTTCACATAAAATTTTTATTAAAATTCTCGTCCTGCAGGAAATTTTAATAATTTAAAAAATGATATTTAGACCTAATCAAATTCCGCGAAATTTTACAAGTGATCTAACATAGTAATATACATTGACTCTAGACACTATGATTCACTTAAGGCCTTACCATCAAGCCACACTCCAGCTTTGAGGTATATCTGGGAGAAAAAACTCAATTAATTATTAAACAATGAACAGCACAAATAATTAATTAAGTGAAAAAAATCCTTAGAGTGAATTCAATAGCAATGTCCTAAGCTACCTAGGTCTGTTACATGGCTTTATTTCATCATGTTAGCATCATATTTACAATATCCCCATAGGGCTGTGGAATTTGAATACAATGAAGAAAAAGAGAATAAACAAAAGGGGTTGGAAGCCCTGATGAAATCTGGAACTCTGTAAGTGCGGGAATGCTCTGAAATATCCTTTGGCATGGAGTCTTCAAGTTTACTTAAGTGGTCAACAGGGACCATACCTCTGAGAGCTTGTATGATGCCTCATGCTATGGCCTTTTGAGTTATGGTGAGGTCACATATGAATGCCAGTCATTAACTTGGATCTGCTTGATAGTCTAACATGAGCCATGCCCATATTACAAGATTTATTCCTTTGGCCCTAGTGTTAGAAGAAATCCCTATCCGTGGCACTTAGGTTCCTCCTAGGGCCAATGACATCGCCTACTGTTCTTGGACTTTCATCTAACAGCATTATTACACAATGTATTAGTGAATTCTTGGTAGTTATTTTGGCTGTAAATACTCCCTCCTCCCTATCCACTTCCTCTTCCTGACCTCGTGACATTTGCTGGAGCTTCTTTCTTTGTATATGCCTTCTTTGTGCAGGTCACTTTCACTGACTCTCTCTTTTATGTTTTCTATTTTGCATTCGGAGCAGCCTAGTGCACTTTTACATAAGATCATCACTGATTGTAGTTCATGGTCCCATTGACTGACTTTTTCATCATTTTTTGGACATTGATACATTATCTTATATTATATTTTCTAAGAGCTTTTTTTAGGAGTTTAGACCTCCCGTGCTTTCATCTGTCCCTTAATATAGGCACATAGAATTGTCATTCTCATGCAAGAAGAGGTGCATCTTTATTGTTGTCCATATCAATATGCATATTTCCCCTATTATTTTGGGTGAATATTGGTTCAAATAGTCAGAAGCACACACCTCAAAAATATTCTTTGAAATTTCAAATTTGCAAGATTCATTTGCAGAATTGTGCAGGTTACTTCTTAGAATCCTTCACCGGTATTTATTTAGAATAGATATGGATTTGTCAATTTTGGTTTTACACTGTCTACAACACAATCAAAAGCATACTCTTTCATCCTTGATTAACATTTATTTTTGAGTAAATTATAAAAAATTCTCCTCAAATCTAAAATGGGAGAAGATAAAAACAAACAGAGGCTTAAGAAATAGTTGTGGAACCCTGTAAAGGTGACTGTCAGTCTTATTACTTTCTTTTTCTAAGAAAATGTCTATGTTTTCTGTTTAACATCAATTATAGTAATGCAATTGTGTTTCTGACAGGCAACATTTAAAATAACGGTATGCGCTCCTGTTGACCGAGTAGTTTTGTCAAATATGCCAGTTTTTGAAGAAAAGTCTGATGGAAATTTGAGGAGAGTCAGTTTCCAGGAATCACGTATCATGTCAACGTACTTGGTGGCAATTGTTGTGGGGGAATTTGAGTATATAGAACGGACAACTACTGCAGGTGTGTGTACATACATATTATATGAGGAACAACTACATCAGGTCTTCATGTATATACATATTATGTACAAGGAACATATACATAAATACATGTACAAATGTAAGTCGAAATCAGGGTTTCATCGAATGTATATAGATTGTCAGTCCTACACGTGAAGTATTCTATGTTGTGGTTCATTGCAGGAAATAAAGTTCGTGTGTATTGTCAGGTTGGTAAGACCAACCAAGGGATGTTTGCTCTGGATGTTGCAGTACGAACACTTCCATATTATGCTGAGTAAGTAGAATTCCAAATTTATTTGGTGCTCTTTTATGGCTGACATTTGTCCTGAAATCTTCAGTATTGTCTCTTCTATTTCCGTTAAGTGATACTTTGAAATATTATTATCTTATTCAATACAAATTGAAGCCTCATGACTTTTTCTCATTTGTATGACCTTTGGAAATATGCATGGTAGGTATTCTGAACTTTATTAGTGAAGCCACATTTCCATTGCAGCCCGAGCTAACTACTTGTTGCCCCCTCAAAGGCAACTACTTCCTGACTGCCCTCCCAGTGTTGCATTGATGCTACTTGGATGAGCTTTCATGCTCGTATCTACCAATTCAGACACGATCTTCAAGTTCTTCCAGCTCTACACCATCCACATCTTTAGATGTCTCTACCATGGTATATCAGCTCCTATGTTTTCTCACCTCAGATGATATGTGTTCACTTAGATGGTTATGCTTATTTCAGTTGATGTGTTATGGTTTTGTGTGAAGGTTTCTTATCTAGAAGTGGTGTTATAATTTCTGACCTTGTCATGAAAGCGATAAACGCTGGTAAGATCTTATAATACTTCTTAGTTGTAATAGTTTTATTATTTTCCCTTGTGTACCATGGGGGGACATAATTGTGTGTACATATCCTAACCATATCTAAACATTTTCCACTTTTTCCCTCTCACTACCATCTCATCTGTACAAAAAATATAATCCCTGCTTATGTTAGACTTATCAAATGTCACCCATTAAGGTCAAATCAAGCAAAATGTAATCCAAAGTCAAAATAAAGCCAAAAGAGGCTAGAGGTCAAGAGTATCCAGTGTAAAAGATTGAGAAAAATAATGAATCTACCACATTTAAAAAGGTCCATCCCCAAGGTCCTATGTTAAAAATGCAAATCTAAAGAAAAAGGACTAAGAAAAATGAATGAAAATACAAAAAGGAGTAATATAGTGGTGCCACGGTGATAAAATTAAGCCAATCCCCCTGTTGCCTCAAAATCTAGGAAGTCTTGTGAGATGCCTCACAAGGAAAAATCCAGATCAAGAAACAACAATGCGGTGGATGCCGTTGTCACCTTAGCAATCCACCTCCCGCTCTTTAGTGAAATTTCACCACACCGGAGGCTTCCTAGTTTAAGGTCACCTAAAGGATATTCTTGGTCTAGGGTTTAAAGGTGACAATTGAAAATGCCTTGCCAAGATACTCAAGCTAAGGCCAAGGCTCAATTCTACAAGATAGGGAATAACATACCTTAGAAATAGCTTCTAAAGGGACTTGGAGCCTAGGGTTTTCGATGTATGACTCCAAAGTAGCACAACTAGGCATACATTGTGAGAGAAAAGTTTTTTTTGATAATGATATAATAAAAAAAACATCCACAAATCTTCAGTTGACCCTAAGCTGAAGCCTTGGTGCTAAATTAGGGTTTTTCTAGCCATAGAATTTCCTAGGGTTGATGATGTCATCCCTAAGGAAGGACTTCCAACCTTGCAAAATGCTAGATTTTGGTGTTTTACGGTTCAGCAAGGTGAAACAACCTCCAACCAGCCCAATGTTCATGCCCTAGTTGAATTTGGCCTCAAACCCTAACCCTAGCGACTTGCCTTGAAGGGCCAAAGTTTTAGGAGGGGGTAAAACGTAAGATTTTATGATTTTTGACCATCAATATGGAGACCAATGCCTTCAATCTACTTGGGTGATGGAGTCTTAAGGAAATTTAACCATGAAAATATCAAATCCTTGAAGGGAGTAAGGGGATTATCCTAGGTTTTCACTTGCTAGTCATAACTATCATTTTAAACGGTGATAAATTAACTAGAGAAAAGCTCTCTAGGAGGTTCTCTAGGGAAGTTCAAGGATACAAATTAAAGCATGCAAAATTAACCAAGCATTCCATGTAAACATAAGCATTTAGACATGGAACATGGAAAAACCTAGCAACATTACATGCAATAATCATGAGATATATTCAATGAAAAGGTACTCACAATATATCTGAGATTTTTTTTGTCTTTAACCCAAAATGATATCTCCACAACAAGAACTAGTTTCTAATAGCCAAATATCTACAAAAGATCACATCTTCACAAAGTAGTGAAAGACAACAAGCTAGGCCAAAATCTCTGAAAGAGGGCGAGTTCTCCAGAAGTGATACTGAACCAATGAACGAGGTGACATTTTATTTATATGAGGTCTACTTCACCTAATTTCTAAATAAGAAGCCGCTACACAAATTTGATTTGAGTGGACAAAAATTAAATTAGGGTTACAAGCCTACCACTAGCTTTTACAACACAATTTGCCATTATAAGTCCATAGGTGTGAGTCGTAGGGCGAAAAAATATGATGACATCATGCCCTTTTTGGGCTCCAAATCAAGGCTGAAAATGTCTTTGAGCATTATGATCATCCTCCATTTGAGGAAAAATCCCAAAATCATGCATCAAAACAACTCCAAGGGTCCTAAATCCAGTTGTGGGTGCCACACGTCATCTCCATAGGTGTTAAGTGAGCAACGTGGTGCTTCCTCTTTCCAACATTAGGGCTCCAACAGGTACAACAAGCCCTCCTCAATCATCCTAAGGATGACCATCCTCATCTGGGCCTTAGATCATTGCATGCCCATCAAGTGGTGTCAAAGCCAGCCTGGGGGCATGCTGGGTTCACTAGTATATCATTAATAATCCTCCATGCTAGGCAAGAGAAGCCCAACGTTTTGGGTCATGGGGGTGCTCTAATTTGTATCTCAATTGCTCAAGTCATCAAAGGATCCAACACTTCGTTCAAAATGTGCAATGCTACATTTGCTAAGTCATCATGCTCTCTAAAATGCAAGTATGGCCCGAGGATCATGTGGAGTAGGGTGCCCTCTAGGTCTTTGTTTCTCTGGAGCACCTGGAAAAACCAACTTAAACTCAAGTGAAAGAAACCATCCATTAGGGACCAAGATTATAAGTGCATCTAATCGAACCATACATAAGTGTTAAGGGCATATTAATACTTCAAACTGGGATCACCTTCAGATATCTAACTCTAGCAAGTCTCATAAAGGTGTCCCCTACCTTTGTAGGGGTGGCTAAGAAGTCAACCCAATTAGGTGCTTCCATCTCTCACAGTTAGGTGGCGTTTTTAAGGGTAACGCTTCAATCAATAGGTGTTTTTCTAAGTATGGAGACGAAAGACTTCATGGCCAAGTGCCATGGTTAGGGGACCAACTAATGGGATTCCACATCACGGGTGTATAGATGTAATGGAGGGAGAAATCATGGATGCATGAGGTACCCTACTTAGCCTGGTTTTTCCACCCCTCTAGTGCGCCTTCTACTTATTTTTTATAATGCTTTGTATTTCGGTGCATAAATTCTCAGTGTTACCCGTTAGAAATTTTATCTGTATTCTTTTGGTTTATTTCTCCTACTTGTTAATTATAACCAAGTCATTCAAACATATAAACATCGAAATCAACACAATACAGTCTCAACCATCTACAGATCAACAAATGAAAGAAATAGCAAACACACAAGTGACACCGTTATTTTTGGACAACTCGTCCCCGAAAAAACCCAACTTGGGAAAACCGGTGCAACAATTCTGAGGGTTATTTATTATGCAGTATATCCTTGAGTACAACTGGGTGCCAAACTGGCTCACCTGATAGAGAAAAATAACCAATAGTAATACTTCTCTATTCGGAAGCAGATATTCAAAAAATCTACCCCACAAAACCCTCTCCAGCACAACAGAAGCACTGCGTCAACCCTCTTGGCATCTGCGTCTACCTCAAAACCCTCTGCGTCATCCCTCTGAGGCACTGCACAACCTCTATGGCCCTCTGCGTGGATGACGCAGGCCCTTCTGGCCTCTGCGTTGTCTCAGCTAGCCTCTGCGTGGCATGCATTGGCTTCTGCATCTGCCTCTCCGTTGGTCTCTCGGCACTATCTCTACCTCTCTGTCCAGTACTCATTGCCCCTCGCTATAAACTGGTCACTGATTCGACTTTTCTTAGCAAACCCCGCTCTAGAAAATCAAATGACTGCTCACTCTGGAGTGTTCTCCAACTGACCCTCAAGCCTCCTCTTATACTTTTCCTGTTGGCCCTTCAACGGCCGAGATTACGTCTCTAATCAATGGCTAAGATTAGATTTGGCTTGATCCATGCCATTTGGAACTTTCTAACCTAGTTTTATATTAATACCCATTAATATTTTATTTTTCCTAAGTTTAGACTTAGGAACTCCATTAAAAATATTAATTATTTTAATATCTCCTTAACCGGGTAGAATCTTCCCAAACCATTTCTGGGTCTTGGAGATCTCATGTGCTTTAGCCTTTCCACCAATTTTCATGGCTAGAGCACATCCGATGCTACCCCAAATCAACACTCCCTCTTAGCGAGGATTGTGCTCTAGTAATACTCCACACTGAGCATCACTCTGATTATACGGCACTGGTACCTGTGCCGATGCTTGGCCTCCCCACCCAACATCCTCTGCACTGCTGCATCCTGTACTGCTGCCCATGGCCCTACCACTGCCAGTGTTGCATCCGTATGGCAGCTCCCTCTGCATCCGTGCCGCTGTTGGTCCTTTCTCCCTACACTGCATTTGCAATGCAACCCCCTTTCATCATGCTGCATCGTGCCACTGCTACTTACTACTGCACTGCAACTCAGTTACTGAGAAGTAAGCAACTGATCCACCCAACTACTGACATCCCTGTAAGACTAGAAACACTTTTGATGTTGAAGCTCTCTCTGCTACTAACAAGTGCTCCCTCTACTGCCTCTGCGCTGCTGCAACAACTCCCTGCATCTCACATTGCTGCAAACCTCTTTGTGCCATCCTGCACTGTTGCAACCCACTCTGTACCTCTCGCACTACTACAGCTTACTAGCTCCGCGCTGCTCGAGACTCCTGCACTGTAGCACTCTCTGTTGCTTCATCCGCATTCGTTTCCACTAACATCCGCCAGTCTTGCTACTTTTTCTTCAAGGCTTCTGTAGCAAGGTATAATCCAAGAGGTTGGGTACCTCAAGGATCCTGCGCCTCATCGCTTGTAGTCTTCCTGACTACAACTCGATGTCTCCCCACCTATTCTCTAGAGGTACATGAGAACTCATGGCACAATCGTCATCCTCTTGTACCTCCTTCTCTGCCTTCGCTGGCACTACCTTGGAGTCAGATGCCTCTCCCTTGTTCTTCTTCCTCAGACATTGATTCGCATAATGACCTAGTTCCCCACAGTTGAAGCACTTGACCTTGGATATGTTTTTTTTCTTCTTCTTCTCCTGCTTCCTTGCAGATGCCAGAGCTGCATCCTCTTCCTCTTCCTTCTTGATCCAGACTCCTTTGCTGCTACTTTCCGTCTTGGTTAGCTGTTTGATCTCTTCTTGGTGAAGAGCTGCCCACAATATTTCCCAATTTGGAAGATTCACCCTTCCTAGAATGCTCTGGACAAATGTCTCCCACTCCTCGGAGACTACGTTTAGGGCGGTCCTCACCATTAGCTCCTGATTCGGCGTGGCCCCTATGGAATTTAGTTGGTCCCGAATCTCCTTCAATCTCCCGATGAAGTGATCTATCTGCCCCCCCTTCTGCATCTGGTATGACCACAGTTGATTCTCAAGAAACATCTTCCTCTGCATGAAAGTATGCTGGTACATCGTCTTCAAGGTGTCCCACATTTCCTTTGCCGTCTCCTTCTCGGCAATATGTTGGACCACATGATCCTTGACCCCATCAAGGATGATGCATTTCGCCTTGGCCATTGCCTTCTTGTACTTTTCATTATCAGCCGGGTCAACTGGGATAGCCACATTTCTCAAGGCAAAGGTCTTGATGCGATGTTTATCTAGAATGGACAGGATCTTGGCCTTCCAGACCACAAAGTTGGATGCCCCGTCCAGCCTGTCCTGATCCCTTAGTCCATTCATGGCCATCTCTCTGCTCTTCCTTTCGACTCCTTCGAGTCTCTACTTCCCTCTGGAAGTTCTCTATTCGACTCCCTCTGAGTCGCTACTTTCTGTCTGGAAGTTCTCTGCTAGACTCCCTTTGAGTCTCGATTTCCCTCTTGGAAATCTGCCTGCCAACTGTCGAGCAACACCTCTCCGATATCCCGTGCACTTGAAACACTGATCCAGATTCCTTGGCTAGAAATCTGCCTTGGTAGCGACTCCCTCTACCTTGGTTTTGCCCTGTTAGGTACTGTTCTGTCTTGGCCACGACAACGCCCCACCAGCTTCACTCCTTGCAATCTACCCACAACTTCCTATGCCCCAACAATTGAAGGACTGAGCCTCTAGCACACTGGTCGAAATGCTCCCCTAGCCAACTGCGTCAACCCTCCTGGTCTTTGCGTGGCTCTGTGTGAGCCTTTTCTGCCCTCCTCAACCTTTGCGTTGGCCTCTCTCTTGCCCGGACTGATGATGCAGTCCCTCTGCGTCAACCCTTCTTTTGTCGCTCTTTGCAAGGATCAACTTCTGTCACTCGGGAAATCTGTTTCTGTTGCAGATGCTCTGCTTGAGCTGATGCCTTTAGCTCTCCAGTGATTTGCAACCACGCTCTGATACCATGTTGAAATTTCTAAGTATTACCCGTTAGAAATTTTATCTGTATTCTTCTAGTTTATTTCTCCTACTTGTTAATTATAAACAAGTTATTTAAACATATAAACATTGAAATAAACACAATACAGTCTCAACCATCTACAGATCAATAGCTGAAAGAAATAGCAAACACACAAGTGACGCCGTTATTTTTGGACAACTCGTCCCCAAAAAAACCGAACTTGGGAAAACTGGTGCAATGATTCTAAGGGTTATTTATTAGCAGTATATCCTTGAGTACAACTGGGTACCAAACTAGCTCACCCAACAGAGAAAAATAACCGGCAGTAATACCTCTCTATTCGGAAGCAAATTTTCAGAAAATCTGCCCCACGAAACCCTCTCTAGCACAACTGAAGCATTGCGTCAGCCCTCCTGGCCTCTGCGTTTGCCTCAAAATCCTCTGCGTCATCCCTCTGAGGCACTACGCAACCTCTACGGCCCTCTGTGTGGATGACACAGGCCCTTCTGGTCTCTGTGCTGTCTCAGCTAGCCTATGTGTGGCCTGCTTTGGCTTCTGCATCTACCTCTCTGCCTCTGCGCTGGTCTCTCGGCACTATCTCTACCTCTCTGTCCAGTACTCACCGCCCTGTGTAGAAATCCTAGAAAGTAATGGCCCTCCCAAAATCAAGTCCATAGGTCTGGTATTCTAGGAAGTAGTCCCCACAAGGTGCCTCCTCTTGCTTCAGTTGCCCACCAGCTCCAGATTGTAGGAATGTAGGAATGGTGAACCTAGGGGGTGTGTTTGGGATTAGTGGCATGTTGGCATTGAGAGATGCGTGTTGCTGCGAAGTGCCAAATCCTTCTCCAAATTGGAAATCCCCTTGGGCTCCCTTACCTTTGTTTCCATTGTCATGTCGCTGGCCCATTTCTTTAGTGTTCCGGGATAAGTCCTGCATTGCCTTCAGTAGGAGTTGGGCAAACTCCTTTTCCTCATTCCTTTTGTCTCCTTTAGTGTCCCCCATGTTGGTTTCTTCTACCTCAGGTTCTCTAGTCACAAGATTAGGGGTAATTTCCAATTGTCTTTCTCTGCTTCTGTACCTTTGCATTCAGTATGTCACGTTTTGCTTATCCTCTGGTGTCATAGACTGTGCTGCTCTCACAGGTTGTGCCAAGTCTATGAGCTCTGATAACACTGTAATATCCCTAAGGAAGATTAACAGTAAATATGCAAAGCAAACATAGACAAAAACACCATGAAATAGTAACAAACAATCAGGCAACAAATTGGCACCAAACACTATGTTGTTGTACTTTTTTTATTAATGAAAGGGGTGTACAATAAGGTGTTGGAGTGAGTGCACCTGGGCTTGCTTAAGGCAAGCTAACAAAGCCCAAAATGAAAAGTGAGGCACCCTCCTCCAAACTGCTGCTATGCTACTCAAGTACTGCGTTGTAAATGCCTAGAAATGTGTTGCTGCCTGAAAGGATCTATTGCTAGGGCACTCTACACTGGTCAGAAAATTCCAGGAAATTAATCTTGGCCTCTTTTCAATAAACCCATAATAACCTTGGAAATTCGACCCTCTTTGCTTGAGTGGCTCTGTTGCTGGGCAAATCGACCCACCTGTAGAATCTACCACTAAATGCCCCAAAAATGCCTGCAATCCCTATTAGAAGGTTCCCTAGGCCTTCCCTCCAAGTTTCCACCTCAAACTCCACTCACCCCCCAACATCCCAGAGTGACTCTACCCAGTACTGTGCAGTCCCTGCACTGCTGTAGCTTCCCCCTTGATATAGCTTCCCCTTTGTTGTAGTACGACTTCACTGCTGCTGGTATGATTCGGGACTAAGTAGAACTCCCTCCTTTGGCTGGCACTCGAAGTCCACTGAAGCAAGGGCTGGGATCTCTGCTCGGAAACACCCGTGTGCTGAACAACAAATGCAGACTTGGCTCCTGCTCAAGCGTGTTATGTCAAGAGACAATTTCTGAAATGATAGATGAATGATCAAAATGAGAGTCCCTTCTTCCTTTTGTCAAGCTGCCTCCAAGATTGCCCATGTGGGGCCACATCAAACTCCTTACACCAATTCCGCTCCAATGAGAGCATACTCCCCATGTGGGTCAAAATTCCCTTGTGTTTCCCCCCACGCTCCACCGAGGCTGCAATGTTTCCTCTAACCCGTACAGTCGTATCCGTACAATACATATTTTCAGCTTCAAGTGGGCAGGAAAATCGAGGCAAAGTGGGCATGGTTTTCAAGGAGTTTTGGGTTGAAAAGATAGGTTGTATTTTGTTGTTTTGTTTTGTCTGCAAATGTATTTTTCCTAAATTTGAAAGATAAATAAATTTGAAAAGCTCTCTAATAGGTTTTCCCTGGAGAAGATTGAAGGGGTTTTGCCTGGGTCTAAGTTGACCAAAAATCTCTGTGTGTTTATGTGTGTTGTTGGTTTGGTTATGTCCATATTTATTTTCAGCATGTGTTGACAGTCCCATGTGTTTTAATCTGAAAATTTCATTTCCAGAATTCTATATGTTGAATGTATGTTTATGGGAAAGGGCATTTAACTGAATGGGAGTGATAAGGTGAAATTAAAACTAGGTTGGGATTGTAGGAATTTTTTTTTTGTCATCAAATTTCAACAATTAAAAAATAGGTTAATAATCTAATTAAGTAATCTCTAGGTGGAATTTCCAGAAACGATTTTTGGGTTTTGGAAATCTCATGTATTCTAGCCTCTCCACCAAATTTCGTGGCTAGAACACATCTGATGCTATAGAAAATAACATATTTTGAGCAGAGGAAAATGTTCTTGAAGAGAAGCCAAGGAACATCAGGATCCAGAAGGGTGAAGGAATTGATCCCTTTCTCACCATAATTCAGGATGTCTGGGATCAACTGGCAATTGTATTAGAGGCGCCTCAGGATTTAGAGTTTGTGCGCTTGGCCTTGAACAATGTCTCAGAGGATTGGGAAATCTTAGACCAAGGTATTTTGGGATAATATACATTACCAAGGTGGGACAAGATGTCGCCAGACCTGCAATAGGAAGAGATGAGGTGAGCACTAGTAAATACCTCCATTAGTGGAAGCAGCAACAAGGGATCAAAAGGTGTAAAGGAGGAAGATAATGTGGTTCTTGCATTAAAGGGTCCCAGTTAGGGACAAGGTTCGCAGGGAGAGAAAAAGAAAATGAAGGATCTATCTAAGGTCAAGTGCTTTAGCTGTGGTAAGTTTGGCCAGTACAGTACTCAGTGTCCTCAAAGGAAGGACAAGCAAGAGAAGCAAGATCAGGTGGCAACATCCACAGAGAAAGACAAGTTTTCCTCCAGGCTGGAGGAAGATTTTGCCATGTTTGCAACTATACCTCCAGGAGTGAGGTGGGGCGATATGGAGCTTTAGTCCCAAAGTTGCCAAGAGATTTGGGAGGGTTGCATCAGATGGTGTTTCCTCATGGATCATTACTTTTCTACAAGGGCCCACAATATTCAGTGGCAGGAGGATCAGTGTCAGTTGATGTAGTTAGTTCCAGAGTGACAGTTGCATACTAGTGGCAGTCAGAAGCTGCGAAGCACAAAGCAGTGTTGACAGCAAAGCAAGAGGCTCAGTAGCAATCAGATGCTTAGGAGACATTTGCAACACAGAGACACAAATGATTCAGTATTTTGGATACTTCTCAGTTGCAATAGTTGCAGTAGCAACAACAACAGTTGAGAGGGAGTTGCAGTGTAGATGTAGAGTTGGTAGCAATACAGGATGTACAGTGCAGTGTCAACAACAACACAGATGCAACATTTTAGTTCAGCTATAGGCAGTGGCAGATGAATCAGAGTTAGTGCAGTAGTTGGTGGACAGTGGCAGGGGACTACAGTTGTCAAGACATCAGTAGTGTGGTTAGAGGATGTTGTAGAGACAAGGTGTTGTGACAATTGTGCAACACTAGTTTGAGAGAACACCTTTCTTGCTAAGAGGGAGTGTTAGTTTTTGTAACATCAGATGGTGTTTTAGTCTCGAGTCTTTATGGAGAGGCTAAAACACAGGAGTTCTCCAAATCCCATAAATCGTTTTTGGAAATTCCATGTAGAGATGGCTCGATTAAATTAATTAACCATAATTAAAAATTTCCTATGTCTAAGTTAAGAAAGGTGGTTAATTAATAAGAATTAATTGAGAAAGGTGTGAATTATCTAGAAACTCACACGGATTGACTTGGGGATGATCTCAACCATTGATTAAGTTTTAATCGTGGCTGTGGGAGTCCCAACTGGGGATTATAAGAAGAGGTCAATGGATAGATGGAGAACACACTAGTGCAGATACTCAGTTGCCCAAGCAGTTCGAATTCCTAGTTGTAGGAGTGATTCAACAATGGATATCGAGCCAAGAGGCGAGTAGCAGGTGGTAGGAGAGGTCAGCAGCGATTTGGAGGAAGTTTTCCAGTTCCAGAGAGTCAAAAAGAGGAGGTCGAAATTTTCTCCAGGAAGCAACATAGGGACTGCACAATTGCTTCAAAAGAGCAGTTCAATTTGGCTGAATGGGAGGATGTTTTCAGTTGCATATGCCGGGAAGATTTTCTAGAGGGTTGGAGAAGCATTTTCCCAATCAGCAGCAGGCAGGACGACTTGATTGGCAACAGTCCTAGGCCAAGCATGTTAGGGTCTACGCTAGGGTGACACAGGGCTTGTGCAAAACAAGTGGACGACTTGCTTTTTAGAGGCAATCAGGTGTCGAGATTGTTCGGAGGGAGGGTAAAATCCCTCAGTATATTTTTGCCAATATTTCTCTTGGGTAGAATTGCCAATTTGGTGATATTTTATTGTACTCAGAATTTCTGCTGCATAATAATAATATAAACCCTTAACTACTGCAACCGGTTTTCCCACATTGGGTTTTTCTTGGGACTTTTGTCCAAAATAACAGTGTCATAATTTTTGTGTGTGTGCTAGCACTTGTTAGTTTCCGACACTTTTAATTTCCGTAGTATTTTATTTGTGAAGATTGCAGTGTGATTAATTCGTTGTTTCCGTAGCCATAAATTGCATAATTAATTTTACAGTTAGAAGAATTAATTCCAGTTGTTGCAATAGAAATTTCATAGAGATTTTCACACTGCAAAGGCAAAATACATGGCAACAAGCATGGCTACATGTGAGGCCATATGGCTTTGGAAGCTGCTAGTGGCACTGTTTGGTTAGAGGATGGAGTTGACCAATATATACTATGATATTAAGAGTTGTGTGAAGCTATCTGAGAATCCAGTGTTTCATGATAGGTCGAAGCACATTGACATCAAATACCATTTCGTTAGGGACTGTGTACAATGTGGATCAGTTCGACTAGAGTATGTTCCCACAAATCAACAGGTTGTAGATGTTCTAACTAAGGCCTTGAATAAAGGAAAGTTTGTTTTCTTCAGGGATAATGTGGGTGTTGTGCAGAACACCTTCCTCGCTAAGAGGGAGTGTTAAAATATTGTAGCTCAGACAAGTGTTCTAGTTTGTAGAGGTGTCATTGAGGCTAGAAATGTTAATTTTATAGTGTTCTATGCTTAGCACAATCACTTTTCCAGTTCTTCAATTAGCAATCAATTATCCAATAAATTGAATCTTCCAGTAACAATAAGTAATTGTAGATAGAGCGGTACATCCAATGCACAATAGAAGACAATCGAGAAATAACAAGCGACACAATATTTGGTCAAAGACTAGGGAAACCCCACAAGGGGGGAAACCATTTCAAAAATCATCTTCTATTAGATTGTCATCAAATGTTCAATAAAGAGATATAATGTTCCAATTCATCAACCAAGAGTCAAAGTCAAATCTTTTACTATCCAAAAATTCAACCAACCAATATCCAAGAGATGATCCCAAAAGTCAAATATGGTCAGCAAGTCAAATCAGCAATTCTGATCGAAGTCAATAGTAATCAAAGATGCCCTAACTAGTCCACAAGTCAACAGTCAAACTTCCTCCAAAAGAGCTTGGTCAACAGTGAAACAACTCGGCCTTC
>APFE030291006.1:0-19025 GCA_000404065.3 Pinus taeda | reverse complement strand
TTGGCTTGGGAACTTGATACTGCAGTATATGAATAATTCGTCTCCCACTTTAAATAATAAGCCACGGCATTCTAATTTCAAATGTCATGTCCTTCTAAGTTTTTGGCTCCTCCAGAAAAGGGCATAGGCAACTCTGCCTTCCACGTGAATAAGCTCTCAACGTTCAGATTAAATATTCTCAACCTCTAAATGTAATTCACCATTGCCCAACTTAGCACTCGGCCTCAACATGATAGACAACTTGGCCCTCCGATGAAGGATGGCTTTTGGCCCTCCTATTTCTTTGCAATGATTCTGTTCGAATATTGCTGTCCTCTTCCTGGTACAATTTGTGCTTGGAATGAAGAAATTTAGTGTACGTCACAGCAGCAGAAGTTTGATAAAAGCTTGGCCTTCTTCTATAATGTTTATAATGTTTATAGTTGGTGTATAATTTCAAGTGGTGGGCTAACCTTGGCCCTTTATGCTGACATCCACAAATTATTTGGACTGTAATAAAAATATCCCACGGCCCAATAAAAGTTTTCCTAGCCGCTCTTATAATATGCCACGTCCCCTTTATCAAATAACCCAACCTCTACTCTTTTAATAAATAATGGTCAAAGATGAAATGCATGGCTTGAAAAAATTGAGCCAAAATATTAGTTTTCCCAAATTAACAAAATTTCCTCCTGCAACCAATGATGAATTTGTTAGCTTCAAAATAATCCCTCGAGCAATCTGTGATTAAAACCATGGTACTTGGCACTCTTTTCTTTTTTCCCTCAAATTAACCCACGACTGAGCCAAGATCATGCTCTGATACCACTGTAATGTCCCAAATCAGAAATTTTTGGAACAAGCACTTCATATAAAACTCTCATGCATTTACCAAAAGATTGCCATGTAAAACTCAAACCACAAATCTATAAATTGCACAAAATCTCATTAAAGATCACAACATGAGGAACAATGAGAAATGCAACAACAAAATCCAACTTTATTATAGAAATATATGTTAATTCAATAGCTGGGAATGGCCCTCCAAGATATATAATAACACTGAAACCGGCCTCCAAACTGAACATGAAATCAATCACTACCCCTGTGAATTATGAATGAATCCACCAAGGGGAGATGGGTACTCGCCCAGTCTCACTAAATCACTCGAGGGTTTCTGTCTCGAGGCTACCAATGGAGTAGAGAACATGGTTTTCAACCTTTCATACAAGAAACAATATGAAATCCAAGATGTCTCCAATGGCCTCCTCCTCCTCTTTTATCTATATGATGGATGCCTCTAGAACCTCCTATTTTATTATTATTTTAATCATGGAGCACTTTTCCCTCTTTTATTTTAATTAAAATATTCTTTTTAATGTAGGAAAATGGTAAATTGGTCATCATATCTCCCCAGGTCACCGAAACGTCCATCTAACTATCCCGTCATGTAGATCTTCTCGTTCCGGTTCCAACGACCTATTATACTAAGGTGTTATGCCACGTATTCTTCCTGGAATACCACCTTAAGTGTAATTAATTGAGTTAAGCCCATTAATAACTCGGTTTTCTGTAAGTTGTCAGAATGCGCCAGAACAAAAGGCAAATTGTGCGGATGATGGAACATACCAAGCGAATTCCATCAGACCTCATAGAAACTCCTCAAAACTCCATCGGAACCCTTGATGACATAACTTGCTCCATTGACCTGGCCATCCCCTGCCCTGTGAAATCCACCCTGGTTGTACTATGAGAAGAATAAAAATGGGGACATGACATGGTGACTTGATGTGTGGGGATGTTAGTGCTCTTGATGTGAAATGGACTTTGTCAGATCTGGGGTTTCCTTTGAAGAAATCTGCTCGAGTGATTGGTTCAAATCCATCTAGGGTTTCTTAGTATGGCTCGCAAACATTGGACAATTACTCTGTGGGGACGATGGTTGTGTTGGTAAGTGCCTCTCTCTTGGATTCAACGACTGTGGATTGTCTTCCTTAGGTTGGGCTAGTTGGTGGCAGAGTCCCTTCGAATATTTCATGTGATACTAGACGAGTAGACTCAAATGCTCTGACTGTTTCATCTCCCCCTTCTAAAGCCTCAAAATCACTTCTGGATGCACTATTGGGGAAGCTTTTTCACTCACCCTCTGTAGAAGATATTTTATTACTGGATAGTTTAGCATCTTGCCCTTCCAAACCCTCGACAGATTTATCCTCACAATCCTCTCCAGAAATCCCTCCTCCTTCATCTAATGCTCACCCTCTTCCCTCTGTCCGTCCACCTGCGGATATGCCACCTTGCATAAACCCCATCCTTCTCTCTTTTGGCATTCCCAGGACCACCATTTTTATGTCTAATGTACTCAAAGACCTCTTTGATGGAAACCCAAACATGAGTTTCTCTCCCTCAAAGCATGTGAGCCCTAACCCTAATGCTGGATTTTTCAGAAGACTGGTCCCTATATCTTCAGATACCTCTTATTGATCCTCCCTGGAAATTGCTCCCATTCCCATCTTCGCCTCCTCTTTGTCCCTTTTGACTTGTTTGGATGATCTACCTTCATCCTTCCAAAATGTTATTATTCGTAGGAAGAAACCCAACAAGAAAGATCTTGCCCGTGAATTGTGATAATGCTATTCATGGTGATTTATTTCAAGAAATTTCACTTTCTAATGTTTCCTCTAGAGCCCTTAGAGCGTTGATGCTCTCTTCTGTAGTTACCCCATGATTCTCTTGTCCTTGAATATTGGGGTAGTTGAGACCCTCCAAAAATCCATGCCCTCCGCAAATTGGTTCATATTCATCCGCCCTCTATTATTTTTTCAAGGAAACCATGGTTTTTGAAGATAAAACTATGGAATCACTCCTTAAAATTTGCCCAAATTGGTGTATTAGTGCGGTTGATATAGTAGGACGCTCTAGGGGTCTTGCTATGCTTTGGAACCCTAGGGATGTTTCTCTCTGGCCTTTCTCCTCTCTGGCTAGTATTATTATGGAAGGTTTTTTGAGGGGACTGAACAGATCGGTTACTCTTGTCAACTATTATGGTCCTTACCAGTACTATGAATGCTTTTGGAATCTCCTCTCTCGAAGTGGACTACTTTGTGAACACTCTCTCATTCTGGCTGGTGACCTAAACTTCACGACCTTTATCAATGAAGTTTGGGGTGAATTTGCTCTTCTTGATCCTTTTGCTCTAGAGATCCTTAAATTTATTCGCGATTCAAATCTTATTGACATTCGCCCATGTCCCCTTGATGTGACCAGGAGGAATGGTAGATTCAGTGTGGATGGGGTTGCTAAACGCCTGGATCTTTTCCTCATTGTTGAGTCAATGTTATCTTCCGTGGGTAAATATCGATCTTGGATCTGCTAAGATACCTTTTCTCATATGACTCCCTTTAAATTCAACCATATATGGCTTAAGGAGGATTCTTTTCTTTTTTTGGTTCATGACATTTGGAAGAGTTGTTACACTGATCCTCCTCTTTGCCATGGATTCATGGTATTATAAAATGAAGGATCTAAAAGGCCATTTTAAAAGGTGGTCTAGTTAACATATTCATGCACAATAGTGGGAATTGGAATGTGTTGGGGTTGCTATTAATTCTTGTCAAACTTCTTTCACATCTTCAAGCTTTTTGGATACATTGCAGTGTAAGATTTTCTCCCTTGCAGATAGAAAGGCTCATCTTCGTAGAGTTGAGGAGGAGCGCTAGCATTTGAAGAGCAGGGCAATTTGGATCAAAGAGGGTGACAAGAATACTAGTTTTTTTTATAAATTTGCCTCCTACTAGAGAAACAAAAACGCCATCTGGGAAATCTTGAATGATGAAGGAAACTTATATAGCTGTTGGAGGGATTTGGAAAAGGTTGTGAGGGCATATTTTTCTGGGCTTTTCTGGGATACGTGTGAAAGTTTGATTCAGGCCCAACTAAAGGTTATCCATCACTTTCCTCGTCTTTTTTCCGAGGAAGATTCTGATAGAATGGGAGCCCTTGTCACTCTGGATGGGATAACGGATATTCATTAATCTTTTGTCAAGGATAAGTTCCCTAGTCTAGATGGATGGACAGTTGAATTTTATCTTGAATTTTTTGATCTGATTGGGCATGATATCTTGCGTGTTGTGGAGGCTATAATTTTTGGAAAGGTGTCAGGAGTGATCAATGCTACTTTCTTAACACTGATTCCCAACTTCTCTCGACCTCTTTCCTTTAATGATTATCAATGAATTTCACTTTGTAACCTAATCTACAAGGTGATCACCAACGTTTTAGCAAACAAAATGAGAAGCATTCTCTCTTATTCTCTATCGTCAGAACAATTTAGTTTCCTCCAGGGTAGATTGATTCATGATGTTGTTGGGGTGGCCCAGGAGGCCCTTCATTCGATCAAGACTAAAAAAGGGTGTGCTCTTATTCTCAAGATGGATTTATTGAAAAGATATGACTGGGTGAACTGGAACTTTCTCAAACTCCTTCTACTGCACATTGATTTGGATTTTAAGGTGACTAATTGGATCATGGGATGTATTACCTTTTCCAGTTTCTTTGTGCTAATAAATGGTCATCCTTCTACTTTTTTCTCTGCTACCAAGGGCTTGAGACAGGGCCGACCCTTATCTCCTCTTCTGTTTCTATTTATCATTGAGGGCTTAAGCAGGTTGATTCATTAGGCAAAGAAAGATGGTTGTATCAAAGGAGTCAAAATTTCTAAATTCATATATATAACTCACCTGCTCTTTGTAGATGGTGTGCTTATTTTTGGTGATGGCTTGGTATCTGAGTGGAAATCCTTTTGTGGTATTTTTTCCTCTTTTTTCTCTACTATAGGTATGATGGTTAGTCAAGCCAAATCCTCCTTTTTTGATAACAATTTGTTTGACGAGACTAATGCTTCCACTATCAATTTTTCCATATAGGGTGGATCGATTAGACAAAGGTTTCACATACCTCAAATTTTGTCTCAAGCCAAATTGTTATTTAGGAGGGGACTAGTCTTCGCTCCATAAGTGTATTGATCATTGTTTTGCAATTGGTGTTACAGATGGCTCTTGCTCGGTGGGAGGACAAATTTAGTTAAGTCAATTTTGGAGAGCATCCCTGTTTATTGGCTCTCTCTCTTTCAAAGATTGCTAAAACTGCCATTAATAAGATTCATAATTCTATGTTTAATTTCCTTTGGTTGATAGGAGAAACCATGTTGGTTTTCACTTGGTTTAACTTTAATGTGAGTTGCTTTCCCAACCTAAGAGCTGTGGTGGTTGGGGTTATAAAAACCTCAATTGGTTTGGTTTAGCTTTTGCAATGAAAAGTCCGTGGAGAGCCATTGTAGGCTCTGGTCTTTGGAGTAATATCATTTTAGATAAGTATTCTCATAATCATCCTTTTACTGAATCGCTGTGGTCATATCAACCATCAAATTATGTTGTTGGTTCATATATTTGGAGGGGTTTGGTAGATACCTTGTCTTGGATCGCAAATTGGCTTTCCTAGAAGGTTGGTAGCGATGTTCATGTTCTCCTTGTTGTTGATCCTTTTATTGGTGGGTCGTCTTTGTATATTCTATTTGATGAGCTACATGTGTAACTGAATGCTCGGGGTATGAACAGGTTGTGTCATGCTTATACTCCTTGCTCCCAGGCCTTGCTCAATGTTAGGTGGAAGCACTCACTTGACTTGGGATTATAGGGTCTATTGGCCTATGAGTGGGCTGCCTTTATCTCTAAGCTGATACATTGTGGTCTTATCTTATTGGATGAGGAGGATGAATTGGTGTGGTGTTGGAATTCCACATTTGGATAGGTCACTACCAAACTTTCATATGATGTGATTTCTGCTTCTGCCTCTCCCTCCAAGGACAAACAGTGGATCCAGAGATTGTGGCGATGGCCCCTCCCTCCAAAACTTAGGTGTTTCATTTGGTTGGCTCTCGAAAATAAAATATTGACATGGGACAACCTGCTCCGTCGTGGATTTCATGGACCCAACATATGTGCTCTTTGCTTGCATGGTCCTGAATTGATTGACCACCTCTTTGCAATGTGCATTCACCAAAGCCCTTTGGAACACAATTTTGTTTTCTCTCAATTTGCTTGATGGTGGTCCACTTTGCTTCCTTGAATCATGTATCCATTGGTGGGATCATCATATGGGGAACTTCAAAGCCCTACTTGTCTTCTTGGCATGGGGCATTTGGAAGGTACGTAACAAAAACATTTTCGAGGATTATTTTATCAATATATCGGGTATCCTTACACAGATTGTAGGCTTCTTCTTCGAGTACATTAAACCTCAGAAGCCTAAGAAGTCTCGCCTCCTTCCATATACCCTAACCCCACTTTCTAGAAATGTTGGTTTTTTTTATGGTGGTCAGCAGGAGGTTACCTTTGGTGCTAGGGCTCTCCTGCTTCTTCAAGGGAATCACCCTTATCATATTTGGCTATGGTTCCTGCTTGTCTTCTTGGCATGGCGCATTTGGAAGGTACGTAACAAAAGGATTTTCGAGGATTATTTTATCAATATATCGAGTATCCTTACACAGATTGTAGGCTTCTTCTTTGAGTACATTAAGCCTCAGAATCCTAAGAAGTCTTGCCTCACTCCATATACCCTGACCCCACTTTCTAGAAATGTTGGCTTTTTTGATAGTGGTCAGCAAGAGGGTACCTTTGGTGCTAGGGCTCTCCTGCTTCTCCAAGGAAATCACCCTTATCATATTTGGCTATGGTTCAAACACAAAAGCATAAGTCCTTTCTGGTTGGGTCCTTCTTCACTTCGTTGTTGTCTCCATTATTCTTGATTCTTTATAGGTCTATGGGGATTCAAAAGTTTTCATTGAATGGTTAAATGGGACATATCACTTACAAACTCTCATTGTTCATCCATGAATGGATAGAATAAAGCTTTTAAAGGACCTGTTGTTGCACAGAATGTCTAAGCACCACGACAACGACTCAAATCGGGGGTTGTCACCTTGATCCCAAATCTCTTTGTTTAAGCCGTCTCCCTACAACAAGCTAAGGTGGGTAGACCCTACGAAAATGGAATGAAGGAGAACTAGTTGGGAACAAACCAGTTCGGGAGACACAGTGAAGCGACCAAGTACTTGATTAAGATTTAGCAAGACTTATAGGATTTGATTAAATTTAAACGATTGATACCAGTGCCTTATGGAGTCAACGATCTTGCTAGGGAAATTAAGACCAAGAAATCAATTAGCAACTGCTGCTTAGATGAATGACTATCTTATATGAAAAGTAGATCTTAAAACTAATGTGAGATGCAAGAATCTTGGTTAATTTTAGTTAAATGCCTATCTAAGTTTTAATCCTTCAATCCTTTTTGTGTTGAGCCTGATTTCGTAGTAATTGGTAGAGAGAAGATAAGGTGAAGCACACTAAGGTGTGATTAACGATATTTAACATACCCAGTGCCTCCGGCGTTGCAAAGAGATGTGGCTTTGACGACTGCAAGGTCACTGTTTTAAATACTATTAAAAGCATGTTTCTCAAGCAAAGATGGATGGATACCTATCTCTCTATCGACTAAGCTTATGCTTGGAAGTAAATTTTAGTTATGCAGAACTAACTTAATATGCAAATGCACGAGATGATGAGATGAAGTTAGACTCGAGTATTAGAAAGTATTAGAAATGCTTGTCTCGCAAAAGCCTTTAATCACCAAAATGAAATGTTCACTTTACTAGATGAAGACTTAAAGATAAACCCCTCTAAAATATCACAATTAAACCACAAGCTTACTTCAAATCTTTTTTGATATAGTTATAGCTCAAAGAGAACAAAAAACTTCTTTACAATCTAATATCAATGCCAACAAAAATGCTCAGCTTAGGAACAAAAGATATGCAATTTGTCACAATTCTATGACAAAGTACTTTGATAATTACTCGAAATATTCCCAAAATATTTAACATGCAATGAACATCAAATAATTCAAGCAATTAATATGACAAACAATCTCAATAGATGCAAAATATTCTAGCAATTAAATTTCTAGAGATTTAAATACCTTGAAGAACCATGAAATTCAAATGCTAAACAATTCACAATCCTAGAATTAAAACGATTTTTTTTAGTGACCCGAATCTAGAAAAATTTGTCGCTTTCCTATAGCCAATCTTTAGATATGATTTTAAAAATTAAGTGTGTTTGACTATTGATAAATTAAAATTTTTAATACCACAAAAGTTTTCTTTTAGATTTTACCCTTAACACAAAAAAGAGACCAAGAAAGAACTTAGATTAAAATTTAATTATTCCTTAGGAAATTCTTTGGATGTGCTAAGTTTTATGAAGCAAATTTAATGTGGTCAATGATTAATTAAGATTTTTTAATGTGACCAAAGTATAAAAAATCAAAAAGGTTTAATGACTTTAAATTTTTAATGGGCCAAAAGCCACATGAAAAATTAATTTTTTTTTAATGAAAAGGCGCAAAGTCTTCCTTTGATTTAAATCAATGTCACATAAAATAAAAATGATTTTTTTTTAAGTTTTTGTTTTTATTTTTTTATTTTCAAGCAAAATCGAAATATCAAAATCAAAACCAAAATGAAAAAACCAAAAATAAAAGCAAAATAAAATGAAATTTGAAAATACAAAAAAAAATCAAAGTAAAAAATCGAAAAAAAATTAAATTTTTTCCTTTATAGATTTCTTTTTGATTTAAAATGAAATGATATTTTAAGGTGCACGAGACTAAAAATAGTCTATGAGACCATTAGCTCCTTGTTTTTTGCTGTTTGCAATTCAGTCCTTTTCCGATTCAAATTGACGATGAGCTGACCCAACCTTCCAACAATCTCCTTGCTAAAAAGACAATGCCAAGAACCTGATGCTAACATGTTCTCATAACTTTCTTTGATGTCTTTGAATGCATCACATTTCAAAATGAAATGTTTTTCCTACTCCACAACCCCGGACGTGCAAAATGTGCACAACCTTTCTTCCCAAGCTTCTTTAGGCCTTTTCCACCGTCCTGTTTCACACTGAAGTTGATGTGAGTTGGTTCTTAATTGAGCAATAAGAACCTTTGCCCTCCACGAAATGCTAGCTCCAATGGACTCTTTTTGTTGTAAATCACACGTAGGGTTGAATTCCTCAATGTAATATTTCTTCTTTCTACCCAACTCTTTTCCCCATACCTTTTTACGAAACTTCTCCATAACAAAATCCTTTAGCTCCTTGCTATTTGTGGGACAGGCATTGAGGTAGATATCCCATTTTTTGCATCCATGTGTGGTTTTGTTTCATCCATGTTTTTTTTTCTTTCGCTGATGCCTTCATTGAAGATAACATTAGGCCATCTACCTACTCTCATTTGTTCAATTCTTTTTAGGTATCTTATGAGCTGCACCATAGCAATTGCTTCAATGGAAGTTGCTCTTGTTTCATTCAACATTATTTCATAAGGTACCAAACTTTTTATTTTGAACTTGCTCATGATCAAGCGTTTTTGGATTTTCTCAATTTGTTTCCATTTTGAGACGGGAGTATTGCTAGCCCACAATTCACACCCATATTAGAATCACTGGACAAACTAGGAGTCCAAAAAGCACTTTAATTGTTTGAAGAGCATATAATGCTTTCCACCCTCCTAAAATTCTCTTCTTTCTTTAGTCCTCCCAATTGAATTTGTTGTTCAAATCAATCCCAAGGTACTTGTACTCCTTTACTTCTTCAAGATTCAAAGAAGAAAGTATGCTGGCTCTGCTTCCTTTTATTAGGAAAAAACATTATTATGCTGGCTCTGCTTCCTTTTAAATAAAAATCAAAACAAATAAAAACCATAAGGCAAACTCTTTAAAAAAAATCGAACTATGTAAACAAAAATCTAACCTAAATGAAATCAAAGCAAAACAAAAAGAATAAACCAAAGGGAAATCAAATTTTCTTTATGTAGGTTTGGCGGGGGAGGGTCGAGAGAGGAAAATGGCTGTGAGGGGATGGAGTTGCAGTCTCACTTAGAGGAGACCAGTGAGGGTTTGAAAGAGGACAACATAGGTCTGTGAGGGTGGAAGGGAGATGGAGAAACCGAAGACAAAAACGTGCAGGTTGAAGGGAAGCGAGCTCGAGGGAGAAGATTCGGGCAGAAAGGGAAATTGAGCAACAAGGGAAAAGGGAAGAGGGTTTGCTGGAGATGAAGGGACACGTTGGACAGAGCTACAAGCATCAAAGAATGATTGATGAGGAAGGGACAAGCAGGTAGGCAGGAAGGAAAAACGCAGCAGATAGAAAGGAATAAACCCCAAAACGCAGCTAGGAGAAGAAAACGAAAATTTGAGCAGCAATAGAAGGAGGAAATGAAAATGATTTCAAATTCTTCCAGAGGGAAGAATGCAGCAGAAAAGAGAGGCTCAATAAGGCAGTAGATAGGAGAAAAATGGTAGCCTAAGAAACCCTTGAAAAATTTCCAGAAATTTATGTGTTAAGCCAATATACTCTAGCTTTAAAATCAGTTTAAGAAAGACTCGTGAAATTCCAAGATATAAATTTGAAACCCTCAAATTGAAAAAAAAGATTGGGATAATGCCTTTGCGAAATGATTTTGAGGCCAGATCTTCCCCTCTAGGCCCTAGATCTGGCTTAAAAAAAAATTCTCCTTCAGATATGCAACTGCACGACAATAAGAAAACACCCAAACGATATATACAATGATGAAATTAAAACCCTAGAAAAACCCATGTCAGAAAAAATACAATATTTACAAACTAAAGGCTCAAAGTAGCCAGATTTATCATTATGCTGCACATAAATTAAAACTTTTGAAATTTTGAAAGGAGGTATTAGCTTAAAATCCTCTTGTATCATAAAACAAAAATCTTAATATAAGCCCAAAGCTTATTTAGCTAGGCTCTTTAGGAAATATAGATCAGGAGTTGGCTGGTCCAACTAAAAACTTCCCCTAACGCTTGATGTTCTAACTCAAAATTTCCCTGCAAAGCTCGATCTAGCCATTAAAAATAGAGCGAGAAAATAATAATAAAACTTTGACAAATAGAGATACCTGCTATTACATTCACAATTAAAATTAATATTCAAAGTTCAAACCCCAATAGTTGAGCAAGATACCTGTACTCAAATCACTGTACAGAAGCTATTTGTTGGAAACACTGAGTGGGGGGTGAATCAATATTTCTTTTCAATTGTTACTTTTACTAGTTAGATCACTTATATTTAGAACACAAAATGAACAATAGGAACAAATGCTTTTATTAATATAATCTTTACAATGAATTGAGTACAATGTATATAGGGCTCCAACCCTAGATGAAGACACCGATCTTCAATCTCCTAGGCTTCAACCTGTTGCCAAGCACCAACTTGGACTTTTGTGAGGCTCCAACCTCTAGGGCACCAACCCGATCTTCTCAAGGCACCAACCTTTGCGTTTAGAGGCTCCAACCACTAGGGAACCAACGCTTCTCTAGTACAGACTCCGACCTGGTTTCTTGAGTACACCGATCCTCTAGGGCTCCAACCCTATCCTCCAAGGCACCAACCTTGTCTTTTCGAGGCCCCAACCTCTTGGACTCCAACCCTTGCTTTACATTGTCAAGATATGTTTAGTTGTACTTCACGACTCCCAATGTCTTCTTCACTAAGCCCTTTCAATCTTCGTCTTCATTGTAGTCTCCACGTTATGTCATCAATGACAACCTTGATCTCTTCACATGAAGGTGTCCCAACTGTCCTTCATGGTACCCAAAACAATTTTGCAAGGTCACCTCATGATGACTAATGCATCACGGTCTTCAATAATGTCTACAAGATCAGCTTCTACAAGTCTTCTAGATGTCTTCAAGAATCCCTCAAGGTGTCTTCAACAATTGTTTTGAGTGACAACGTTCCAATGCTCAAAGGTTGCTTTCAGACCTGCAAAAAAATTCTTCAAAGCTTTCAACAAATCAACATGTCACCACAATCATTGTATAACAATCCTCTTTATGGATTTTAAATTCTTCTTGATCTGGCTTCACAAAAATGTCACTATACTTCTTTAGAATTCTGTAGGTCTGCAATAAGGTTTTGTTGGGTAATCTCCACAACCTTGTGTTACAATACTTCCATGGGTAGAGATATAATCCAACCTCGATCCCTTACATATGACTGCCCCGAGTTGTAATATACAGGTCAAGCTTGTTACGATTGTTCTGAGCTTGTACATGAGGCTACCTCAGGTTCGAGGGACTAAGCCTCTAGATTGAAGCTCACAGATCCAAAGACTAAATATGACTGTCAAAGTTATCACAAGTCTGAAGTTATAGCAGAGGTCTAATCTTCTAATCCACAGTCAATGATCAGATACCCAATCACATGTCTGCAATCCAAAGTTAGTTAAAGCTCTGAAACTAAGCTTTCACAAGACAAATCCGAGGTCTCTTATTTTCTCCACATGACAGTCGTTCAGGTCGAGTTTTGTAATGTGAGTTCCAAGCGAACGTGAGTATTAATCTGAGCTTCCAGGCTATGTGACTATTCACAGTTTCAAGCTTTCCACAGGAAACTCATCACAGGTCCGAGCCCTCACTGGTTTATTATCTGGGTTCTTCACAGAGTTATAATTTGAGCTATGAATCTGCCATAGGGTCTGAGCCACAATGGGTATGCAATTCTTCATTTCTCACAGTTCTGTTCACACACCGTCCCACTCTACGATGATGTCATCAACAAGTTTGATGTTCTATAGAAATTGTGGATCGGTCTTCAGTTCACGAGATGTGAACACGTTTCTGCTTCAGTATCGAGATCTGAACCTCTGATCTTTCTTTCACTGAGTTGATCTAAGCTAAGTTGTTCTCAGTTGGATCCTTTTTCTCTACATCCTTTCTTCCTTACTTTTTATCTGCGAATCTTCATTTTCCCAGATCTGCGTGTGTGTTTTCAGATCTCATTTTCGGATTTCATAATGCCATGTATATATATATATATATATGAATATCAAAGGTGACGGTAGCATATGGAGGAGCCGACATTAAAGAAGTTGAAGCCAACGGGATATGAGGTATGAGGTAAGTTTATAATGTGTAGTCATATTTCTCATAAAGTTTATAATGTGTAAGGATAATGTTAAAACTTATATTTGCTTTAATATAAAGTTACAATTTTAATTTGTTTTAATATAAAGTTTAAACTTTTATTAAATTATTTACTTTAATATAAAGTTAAGAGTTTTGAGATTTTTAGGATTAGGGTTTGGTTAGGGTTCTCTTAGGATTAGGATTAGGGTTTAGGATATTATTAAAAGATTAGCTTAGGGTTTAATATAACTAGGGTTTAGGACTTTTAGAATTTTAGTCATCTTCAACAATTTCATATTGACATCAATGACAACTTTGATTAACACTATCATCAATGGCTTTAGAAAAGTCTATGCATGAAATAAAAAAAATCTTACAACATTCCCATGAAGAGTAACACCAGCAGAATTTAACCCTGTAGTCTTTCTTTATTATCCAGAAAAAGATTACACAAGAGCTTCTTGCTTAGCACATGACTCAGAGATCGGATGGATCGACTGACAAATGACCTCCTATTTAAAGATAAATCGTCCAACGGCTAGTTCGAGTGATGCTCGTCAAAAAAATCTCGACTGTTGATGAAGATCAAAATTTCTTTTAATCTCATCAATCGAAATATTTAATTTTTGAAGAAATTCGAATTTTTCATTTAAATGTATTTTAATTAACTAAAAAATATAATTTTTGAGTTAATTTCCCCAAAAATTTGACTCTGACTTAACCCCAAGAATTAAAAGTTTAAAATTTATTAGAATAATTAATTTACCTTAGTCCTTGAACCTCTTAAAGTTTAATTTTTTAGGACTGATGAATTTTGCTTTTGGAGAATTTAAATTCACTGAGGACTTAGAATTAATTAGATTTATGGCTTAGGATTTTAATTAATTTTTTGCCAGAAAATTTAATTAATTAACCTATGAGGGGATCAATTATTTTCTCCAACCCTCAAGACACTTTAGATCATGATTTTCATATTTTTTACATCATAAGGAGTAAAACCTATTTGTAATAGACCCTCACAGACTACCCATATTTGTGACACAAATATAATCCAATAGACCAAGCAATTTGTAATAAATAACTTAACCAAATAGTTGGGATTATTCCCAAATTACTTTTACATAGACTCGATCTAAAACACTAGGACTCGCCTAAGATCCTAGCGACAAAGTCCATTGCAGCTTTGGGGTAAGTCTAAAGGGAAAAACTCTGCCGATCATCCGAAAATGAATCAGTGAGACGAAAAACCTTCTAGAATGGAGATCATCACTAGAAAGGTAGGTTTACCTAGGTCGTTACATACATGACATGGGTCTGTCGAGATTATTTACATTATACATATGCATAATGGGTTTACATAACATCTTGGAAGTCAGATTGATGTTGATAGCTGGGACGACACGAACACATCGATCAGGTGCTATCCCTTTTGCGAAAAAGGGGGTGTGCTTCTATGGGTTGTTGATACGTAGTGGTCAACATCTGGCTCTATTTGGGGACACGTTGCTTCATCGAAGGAATGTAAAAATCCAGAATCTGCATCCATGGCACATAGCTGTTATTTAGCTTGGGCAAGTGGCTCTTTCAATGTTAACTCTTTCTCTTAGTTCTTTATCCTCTCATTCATCCCGGTTGACTTCTAAATTTCATCTTTGTGCATAATTTGAGCCAATTTCTTGTCATCCTCTAGACTCTTTAACTGTTCTTTGAGTCTATTTATCTCAGAGGTCTGAATGGACATGTCCTCCATTTCTTTGACCAATTTGCTTGCCTCATCACTTGGCTGAGTTGTTGCTGTTGTTGAACCCGTTGCTGATGTAGACGCTATTGCAGCTGGAAGTATTGTAGCCAGTGGAGCTGTGGGGGCCAATAAATCTGCCAAGGTTGATGGAATTGCTCTAGTCACTGTGGGAATGGCAGTGGCAGTGGTTGTCTCAATGCTGGCCTGTTTCAGCTGTATTAAGCTGTCCAATTCCTTCTCCATTTCTTTCAATTGATCATTCAATTGAAGAATGAGGTCCATCATCTTCTCTTGTTGGGTTGGCTCTCAAGGACCTCCTTGGTCTGTGGATGCTTTGAATGAGGCAGCGTTAATTGCTTCTTCAAAGCAACAATATCCTCATTCTTCTTCTTTATCAGTTTCTCTGCAGCTTCGACAGCACTGGGACTATATCCAAGCTCAACCACCAAGTCTTCCAGTGACTTGATTTTGTTATCCTTGGCCTGTGAGGATGCCTTTTCCAGCTTATACTGTGCTGTGATATTATCCAGTGAGCTTTGGAGTTTGTGAACATTCATAGCTTTATTTGTCATTGTGGAGTAAATTGTCTCACTTGCCTGTTTGTGGAACTCAATTTGGTCTATGGGGTGAACATCCCTAGCCAAAAACTCAAAATCTGTTTTCCTGTAGTTCGCTGATGATCTGGGCTACTGGACTGTAGGTTGCATGAATGCCATTTGCATTTTACCTGTTTTAATGTCAAAGACTGACATTAATCTTTTTTGATTTGCAGGTTTTTGTTTGAAGTACTGGGCATAAGTCTCAGCCTTCAATGTCTCGTTCCTCAACTTAATTTCCTTGTATTTTTCTTTTATATCTTTCTCTTTATCCATAGGCTTGTTGGATGAAGAGACTTCAATGCTGAGCTGTTTCTCAATAAGTTAAATGTTTGAAGTAGAAGGCTGGTGAGTTTCGTCTGAAACTACTAGGCCTTTACTCCTTCCAACCATTGTTTCAATGTCAATGATTTCCATTGTGTCAATGGTGTCTTCTTGTTCAGTTACAAGATTAAGCTCGGGCCTCTTCGTGTTATTGATCTCAAATTTGTCATCTGTAGTGTCCATTGTTGAGCTAGAACCTTCTTCCCTAGTTCTTTTTGCATTTGTCTTCATTGGCTGGAGTCTGCAAAGTAGGAGGAATATTCATCTGTTCTTCTAGGGCTGGAACCTGCAGAAAGGAACTACTATCAATTTGCTTTTCCACATCTATCAAAGTATGCTCCACATCTATTACAGTATTCTCCACATCTATTAAAGTGTTTTCCAACCATTCTGATTGGTTGGCAAATATGTAAATGTCTGGCCTAGGGTCATGTATGAAAGGACTCAATTTGAATTTAAGCCTTAGTTTATTTATGACTCCATGAGGGTCATATTGCCACATAAAACTGCTCTTGTGTTTCATCTCCTGTAAGAGTTTCTCTGCCTCTTGTCCAACTTCCCTATTATTACAAATAAAAGGGCCCAATTGGTTTTTGATCTTAAATTGGGTTTTCTTCTTAGCTGACAAGAAATTTACTTCATCAGAGTTTATGATTTGCCTGAAATACTCTAATGCAAATATCCTCATGGGGAGGTATTTGGGCAGTTTGTAGGGAGTAAGTTGGCATCCATATATTCTGAATTCTGTATGGTCCTGGTATAGATACTAGTCTCTCACTCTATTGTGCCTTGCCAACTGTAAAACTCTTTTAATCTCCTGACTGAACCTGGGCTGATAGCTACTAGTTAGCATGTTTATAACCAAATGAACAAATGGATCAATGAAGTCTTTGTAAGTAAATACAGTGGAATACATTTGGATCAATGGTGTCCAAAAGATGATAGATCTTGGATTTCCCTTAGTGTCTAACTTTTGGATGCTAATAGAAAACTTATTTGACTGAAAGTACAGGAACATGTAAAACAATACAAATGAGTATTTGAATACTCTCTCATTTGGCAATTTGATAAACTGTTCATGGATTCTATCTGCCAAGAACTGAGCATGGTTGTAAATTGTAGCAGGAGGCTTGCCTGGGCAAAAGATAGAAAGGAAAGCAAGGACAACCTCATCCACATGTTCATTTGTGGTGTACCCTAGAATGCAAGAGAGCATGGTAATAATTTGTCTGCCTCTCTTAGAGAAAATGGTGGAAGCATATGGAGGACTATCTGTTGGAGTGTGAGACTCTTTAATGACGAAAGTTTGAATGATCTGAGCTTTCTTGGGAATGTCTAGCTTTGTGTAGAGTTCAAGTAAACCTTCAATGGAAAGTGAGGTTTCATTTGGGCTTGGTTGGATCTGCAACATTTGATTTATTGATTCTGCAGTAATGGTAAACAAAACTTGTTGATTAGGGGTCACTATGGCTCTCTGACTTGGAATATAGCAAGCTTGGCAGAAGTGGATGATTTTTGGGAATGGGTGTACTCGTGGGAACAAGTACTTGGGCAAATTTGACTCCCATAGGTGAATGTCATCATTCTAGTTCAAAAACCTGTATTTACTCTAGCAGTGGAGTTTCAGTAGGTAGCTAGGGGAAACAATGTCTTTAATTTGAAATTCTCTGTTGGCTAATGGAAGATGGTCAATATCCAGGTGAGGGGTTTGCAGAGGTCTTACATCCAGAGAGATTTGGGAAGCCATAATTTGGTCTATTCAACTAAATTGCTCTTTTTGTGGCTTTAGGAATAAGGTCAGAAGCTTTGGAACAGTGGGGGAGGGTAATAATAGTATGTAAAAGGGGTTTCGGTGCACAGTAAGTTTTTCTTCAATTTATGAAGGTTCTTTAATTAATTTAATTAATTAATCTTTTAATAATCACTGTGCATAGATTGAATCACAGGGTCGTTCTGGTTCTATCAAGAATACCTGGAATTTTGATGGTTTGGTGCGCAGACGGGGTTCTGTGGTGGCAATAGAGGTTACTGAGGCTTCAGTTGGCTATTTGCTGCTTCAATTTGGTGTCTGCAACTTCTTCGAGTGGTAAAAGGTGGTCAAATTGGTCGCGCAGAGGTTCAAGGTATCATAATTGGTTTAGTAGAGGTTTATAGTGAAAATGAGCGAAAAGAGCAAATTGGGGCTTTTTTGGCCTTTTAACCAATAACGGTTAGATTTTGGCGTGAGATTTATTGAATGAATATTGGGCAGTTTTGGTTTAGGCGAGGAGGTGGTTTTAGGCCATATCGCACCACTTTTGGATGGTGGGCGGTATTTTTCGCGAGCACGCGATATAACTTGGTGCCGCCATGTAGCCAAACTGTGCTCGGCCAAAACCGCGAATCTCGCGTGCTCTCATGCCGTTAACTGTCGGACAATGAATCCGCGTGATATGGCTATGCGCCATTGGATCTAGAGGTGGGAGATCAAAGGGATATCGCACAGTGAAGTTGCACAGGCGGAGTTGGAAAGTGGTTGGTAGGGCCCGTGGTTTTAATTACAAAAGCTTTGTAATTAATTAATGAATAATGATGGGATTTTAATATAAGTGACTGGTTAATGAAATGGGGACCATGGGTTATATTGCGGAGTTTTTAACTATAGACCAAGGCTTGGTGGGTTAAAAAGGGAGTCGGGAAATTATAACGTGGGGGATTTATAATGCAAGACTTTTAGGAAAAAGCTTAGGATAAAAGGTTTTTGTGGGTTTTTAAGGGGAAAAGGGAAATTAATAAGGGGGAAAGTATTATTTGTGATGGGAATGTGTTTCACACTCGGGAAAGGGGTTTTGGAAAGGGCTGATGATTTTTGGAGGGTAATGTCTAGGGAAATGTGTGAAACAAAGGGATAAAAGGTCAAAATGAAGGGAAAGGGTTTTTACAAGTGATGAAGGGATAATGAGGGGGAATTAATAAAGTATATGGGGGTCTAGTGAAATGAGGGAAATTAGTAAAAATGCTTTAGTGAATGTCATTTCTTTTTCACAATTCTTTCTGCACATGAAACATAGGATTAAGCATAATGAATGTGCTTTTGACTTAGCAACCTTGTGCATTTGCAAAACTTCTTCTACCTACTCTTGATTTAACCTAACATTTTCTCTTCAGTCATTGGGTGCATTTGAGCTTGCTGACCCTTTATTTCTTTTTCTTTTGATAAGCAAACTATTTAATTCTAACCTTATAACTTCCAATGGGTCAGATCAGTGTTACTTGGGAGCGGGAGCGGGAGCGACCATTTTCAGAAGCTCCCGGTTTGGGAGCGAATCCCGGAGCGATTTTTTAAAAATATATATATTTT
>APFE030290997.1:1072-20422 GCA_000404065.3 Pinus taeda | reverse complement strand
TTCGAACTAGTTGAACTAGATCAAGTTACCTTCTCCCTATCTCTGCTCGCTTAAAGTATGTCTTTTTATTACCAATAGAGAAGAGCAATTAGATCATCCCCCTTGCTAAGCTTAGGAAGAAAGTGATCCTTAAGTTGATCTAGGGCTTAGCCAAGCCACAACTAAAGTTTGCCTCTTTGATAAGAAGACTTTTAGAAATGTAATGATTAATCTAAATGCAAACTAATCCTAGAATGAAAGCAAAAGGAAAGAGATCCTAAGCCTATCTCGATTAGGAAGATGTAGATCTAACCCAACCGAGAGCAAAGTAATTAAATGATTGAGATTTTAAGAAGCCTTTTTTAGGTGAATATCTGACTAATGAAATAATTCTGCTAGCTGATATTATAATTACCAAAACATGCTTTGTTTGCAGATCATTTAACAATGAATAATTGACTATCAAAACCAAGAAAAAGTTCTCATAATTTCAATAGTAATTAAATTGACGTTTGATGACAGGTTTCTAAGTAAATAGTTACTTTGAAATTTGATTTAAATATTTGAGCAAAGACAAATTAATAACATATCTATGTGACTATGAATTAGATAGCTAATCCAAAAGACATTTTTCCTCACATCAAACATGAATGCTTAACATGAGCAAATTTTACATAGATCCACCATTACATAAATGAAATTTGTAATTAAATAAAAGTATTCAAATTACAAACTAATGAAACTTGGTCTCTTGCTATATTTCTTGAATTGACCTCCAACAATCTCTTTCAAATTAAACACTCTACCGTCAAAAGGAAAAGCTACAATAGTGCAAACATTACCTATAATAAAAAGTCAAGATTTGAAAAAAGACAAATCCCAACGATTCTCAAATATGAGATTGATCCTCTCTACTTACATCACCAAACCCCTATTATAACAGTTCTTTAAGAATTACGAAATTGTAGAAGAGAGCCCTTTAAAGCTTTCTACAAAACACTATTTATAATTACAAAGATGAATTCCAAATAGGAGAGTTGTTTGAAGAACAAATTTGCTCCAATAATTTTCATTGATCAATTTATTTTTATTTTTATTTTTCACTTGTTAGAGAAATCCCATTGATTCCAATATTCTCTTTCTCATCTCTTCAACATTTTTCCTGCCAAAAAACAATTATATTAAATTAATATGCAAATAAAAATAAAAAATACCAAACATGGGAAACAAAAATCTCCAATAAAAATTTAATTAATTAAATAAATAAAGAGAAACATGTGCTTCCCTTTGATCTATGTAAATATTTTATTGGTCAAAGAGAACGTCATCGAATGGATCTGCAATCAAAATAGGTTTTGAGGAAATGAAAAAAGCAAAAATTTAACTCAAAAAATTAGTTTTGGTTGCAAATTCGAAGCTTTATTTTATGTTAAATTTTAGGTTCATTTAATGATAGAATTTGGCCATGCAACCACTTCATAAATATTCTCCATGATTTTATCTATCTAAAGGGTCATCCTACGCCTCGTTTGGTTAAGTAAAAATCAACTTATGAGCTCCCAAAGTTGAAGAGTCAAAATTGCCAGAATTCTGGAAAAGCTACTGCTTACACCAAAATTAAAAAAAATTAATTAAAAATCTTAATTCTAACCTAATTAGCTGTTAATTAAATCTATTATAACAAATATAATACAATTTAATTTTGTAATGAGTAAAATTAATTAATAAAAATAAAAATTAAATTAATTAGAAATTAAATTTAATTCATATTAATTTAAAAAAATATAAATTGATTTGAATTAAATAAAATATTTATATAATTATAATGAAATAATTAAAAAAAAAACTTAATTAAAAAACAATGTCAAGGCTAATGGCCAAGTTAACGGGCTTAGTGGCTATTTGGTTCCATTTACATGGACCGAGCATGGTGAGGAGGGAGGCTTTTACGTGGGAGGCATAAGGAGTAATCAGAGTATGAGAGATTGGGAATTTTAAATGTTAAAGTTTTGACATAAAAAAAAAAATGCCGAGGTTCGATATAACGTATCGAGATTTTATTTATTTATTTGTTATTATTATTATTTTTTAATCGGAGTTTGATTTATTGGGATTATTTTATCGAGATTTTTTATATCAAGACTTTTATATCGAGATTTTTATTTATCAGAAGTTTTTTATCAGGACCTTTTATCGATATTTTTATATTGAGACTTTTTATAATGTTATGTGCCGAGGTGTGAAGGAGTAAGGGGGGAGGTGAGGTGAAGTGGGGTCCACGTGGAGTGAGACTCATCCATTATAAACTACAACCACTTGGTAATTTACAAATTTGACAAAATGAATTACAACCACTTTGCAATTTTGAGATTTCAGGTCTAATAATTTCTTTTAAATTTGAGAATTGGGATAAATTACCGGATTCCGAAAACACATAATTTTATTTGTTCTACAATTTGGCTATGGCGATTTCGTAGGATCGTTAGTGAAAATTGAATTAATTAATAAAAATTAACTAGGAGTTAATATTTACAATCAATTACAAATTTATTTACAAAAATTAAAATAATATACGTTTTGTACATTTTTTAGCCTCGGTGGCAAAAATTATCGAACTTCAGATGACACCATTTGCAAACCGTTTAACCAAATGAGATGAAGCGAGTACTGATGGAAAGCTAGTGAAAATTCGAACTCAATGGGGCAATCAAAATAGAAATCTGACAAAAATAAAAACAAAAACTGGCAACAATTGATAGACACTAACCAAAAAGAAAATATAAAAAAGGTGTGGATAAGGCCAAAATTATGGAAGGCCCCATTATTTGAAATAAATAAAGTTAAAAAATGGAGTGGGTTGAGTTTTCACTTCAACAACGGCGACAGATGTGTGTAAGAACTAGTTATCTCTGGTTAAAATATGATGAACTTTAATTTACCTAAATGTTAAAAATAATGGATTCCACGAAATCGTCTAACAATAAAACATTTCACATGGGTCCCACATTAATGAATTAAGTAATATAAGCTTGAAAATATAAGTACTCAAAAGAGACTGAGTTTAAAAATCACGAATCCAAATTTTGGGAAAAAATATTTTAAGATTACCTTGTATGAAAGAAATAGAAGAACTACAGACATGAGATTTTGATAAAGCATATATCCATTGTTATGAATGGTCTTTGACATCATTTCGTTGCCAGCCAGCCTGAACAATACATCGAAGAAGTTGTATTTTATGCCATACAAGCATGGTCCTGCTACCAGCGAGCGTCCATAGCCTCGACGGGTTTACTTGTATTTCCCATGCTTCATCTTTTAATCACCCTTTTGATAAGCGCATTTGCGAGCTTTTAGTTTATGATGTACCTAAGTGAAAGAGGTGGGATGGTAATAGAGACTTATGTTAATGGATATAATACTTCCATAATGTTGAATCCAAATTCTTTTCCCGCGACTATCAATCAAAGGTTTTATAAAGTAGAGGGGTGGGAAGGATTCATTGAGTTAAACTCAGGTGAGTTCTTTCCTTGAAAAGGTGAACCATATCACTTAGAAATGATGTGTGTTCCTCCATGAAAAATATTTTAAAGCAAGAGTGCTTCAGAATTCCATAAAGATATATCTTTAATGATAAATAAAATTCACTGAAACAGACATAATAAAGATTTCCCATGTATGCCAACCATTGTTAGATGAGGAAAATTCCTTCCACATAAATTATGATAGAGTCATCAAAATCAAGACAAAACTGAAAGAAAAAGTAAAAGAATTCCAAATTGAAGTGAACAAGAAATCAACAAACTCCAAAAATGTAAAAATGGAGAAAGCAAAAGTTGAAAGAAAAATTCCAAATTTAAAAGACAAACCCCAACAAGATAATCATGTGAATGTTCATCTTTTGTTGAGAATCTAGTAAATTTTATCATTTGGAGTTATAAGCAATTAGGTTTCTAAAATTAAAGGGTGAATAGCAGTGATGAGAGATAACAAGCTAAATGAGAAGTCTCTGCCTACTACAAATTTTCTTGTTTCGAAGGAAATCTTGCATAAAAGCATCTGATAAAAACAATGCTTAAGAAATATACTAAAGGTTTTGAAACTCCCTAATTTAGCTGATTTAATGAGGATCATTACTGCTTCTCCCAAAAACTTGAAAGAAAATCAAACAAAGGAGAATGAATTCCAAATCTGAGGTGTGCAGTAATTCTTGAAGTCTTGCAAAATAGAGTTTAAGATAAGCAAAAACTAAAAACGACACTGAAAACAAAATATAAAGAAGTGGAAAAGGATGGCCGTGGGCGTATGAATGTTACCATTGGAGAATTTTGTTTGATTTTACTTGGGAAATATCATTTTCTCCAACAAAAAATAACTTCTCCTTTTGATTATAATTAAAAACATAAAGAAGTTGTTCCAATGTAGTGTTTATTGACCCAATATCATAATTTATTCAATCAAAATTAAAGCAAGCAGTACTAGAAGAAAGTAATGATTCATGTTCAAGGAATCAGAAGTGGAGAAAATGCATAAAAAAATGAGAACAATGATGTGCTTTTGCATCAAGGATTGCTCTCCTAATGTTTCAAATTTCATATTCACTCCATGCTTCTCGTAAATTGTCAAGAATCAAGACCAATTCCAAAAGAGTGTAATGCGTATGTGTAGATGGAGAGGTCTTGAAATTTTGCATGCTAAATATAGAGTGATATATCAAAACTCAAATATAAGAGAAATCAAATATGATTTAACCATGATCCATTATCTTTTTTTGTTCCAAATTCCTTTCGAATTGCTGTATTACCATAGTGGTTGCTCAAGAGTGCCTTGAAATGGGCATCCAATAGTGAGACAAAGGAAAAAATAAAAATGAACCACATGTGATGAAATTTATCATTAGCCAAGAAGTTTATCGAGAAGAGTAAAAGGAGGCTCATGTGCACATGCCATGAAGAATGTATATCCCCAAAGTCACAAAGTCATCCCGAGGAATGAATACTTAGATTTGATGAAATTATAATCAAAATAAATTCAAGCCCTTGAACACCATGATAACATGAAAGTAAGCATATATATATAGACATAGATAATCAAATAACTTCATGTGAGCATAGTGAAATATCAGAATGCATTGATCAGAGACCTATGAGGCTACTTAACCCGATATTCTGAAGTTTCGAGGTTCGGAGAGAATCAAAGCGAAAGTTAAGAGCTCCAATAAACAAGACTTTTGAAATGGGAGCAATTCTCCGATAGATAAAATTACGATAAATAAATCCTTTATTATTTAAATATTTTTAGTGGATTTTCTTTTTGGAGATTTAATTGATTTTCACTTCCAATATCGAAGGTCCTTATAGAAATATTTCTTGTAAATCTTTTAAATAAGAGTTCCAATAAAAGGAAGCCCAATTAATATTTGATAAAAACATAATATCCAAACTCGAATACGATAATAGCTCAATTTGACTTATACTAGATTCTGAGATCAAGGAATTTGAGTTGGAAAATAAAATAGGCCTCATGGATCTCAGAAACAAATACGGAATGTGTTTTCAAAAGCTTCTGACCTAACATAAACTCAGAAGGTCTGAAGACACCGGAAAGTGAAAAAAAGAAATTTAGGATTCCAGTATTTACCAGATAGAGGCCCTGAATCAATTCGGAAGAAGAAATGCGACTGAAGTGGATGTAAAATGAATGAGTGCAATGGAAAGGTTTTAACTCAACTAAAAAATGTAAGATTTATAACAGACAGAGATAAAATCATGGATAAGATCATTTGTTGCAATATTTTTTGCAATTTCCTTTGTTTGTAGCAAATTAGGACAAGAAAGAGTCTAAGCATTTTATTTCAGCTGCACCAATGAGAGGCAGGATATCATTATTGACTCATATTGCTAAATTTGCAAATAAAGAAAAATATGAATAGAAACAAAACTATAGAATACCCAGATTCTAATGAAACAACAAATACTTCCCTAGACATGTTGCAGATTAATCACTTGCTTTGTTTCTAAATCTAATTAGATTTTCTTGTGAAAATCCAATTTCCAAATCAAGTCAACGAACCCGCAAAAGAAGCAAAACATAAATAAGAAGTAAACTATGAAAAAAATTAAACTAACAACAGAATCGGAAGATGGACATATTTATGCATACCTCGAAGAGTCGATTTGTAAGTTTACCTCATGAATCTTCAAGTTCTCCCATCCATTTGCATGAGTTCAAAATCATCATCTTATTCAATTTAAATTAACTATTAAGTAATGAGGAATTTGCATATGTTTCCCATTTAAATTGAGGAAACTATTGTAAAAATGACCATAAGAAATGTTTGTGAATTTAGGGAAACTTGGTATGCTCAGCTGTATTGATTCTTTGAAATTTCATCATTCATGATTTTGTTTGAGAAAAACAATTTTAATCTTATGATGAAAATTTGTGAAGAGGGATAATCAAGAGCATCACATATGTGTTTGATCTAAAGTTCTCTAATCCACTTTTTCCAAAAATTAAATGGATAACAGAGGAAAAATTTGAGCCCATTACTTGTTTATTAAAAATTAGCAAATTAATAGTGGTGGCCTCTCTGAGTCGAGACGATTCACGTGCGTAGTAGCAGCCCTTGGTGCAATACTCCCTCCATCGCCATGGCCCAGGGAGGGGGCCCTGAGGACCCTCCTCCTTTCCCTCCTCCACCAGAGATCCTTGCATTCAGGAAGCTGATCGGCGATAGTAGTAAACACCCAGCAGGGGAAACTCAACGCAAGTTTGTAAAGAAACTTGACAGCATCCCCACAGTCGCCTTGCCTGTTGAAGAATATTGCAGATATGCTTTGAACTTAGCTGAAAGAGGGCTCATCGGTCAATTTACAGGGCTATGTGATGAAAAAGGAAATAGGGGTATAACCAATTTCCCCTTTCATATCAATATTCGATCCTGAGGCCTGTGGGTTATGTGCTCACAATCCTATTGGAAGCATTTATTCATTTTCTTAGGCCATAAGCCTTTAAACCTGCAGACCATACAACTATCGGAAGCTTTTTAATATGCATTTAAGCCTTAAAAACCTGGGTAACACATATATCGGAAATACACAGGAACACAAAGGAAACCCCACTTCGAACCCATGGGTCAGACTTCAAATAGAATACACTGGCACCTATAATTATCGCCGGGTCTATTGCGCCACTCCTCCGATCTTCGATATGCGATCGCCCCGATCTCTGATCGCTGATCGGCGCTTTATCGCTATCGGCATATCAACATTGATCAGTCATCACCTAATCGGTATATCGCAATGTCGCTCATCGACCATTACGTTAACCTTCACAATTGACTTCTTCCACTTGAATGAACTGATCTAATATGCCTTACAGACCATATAAGATTATTGGTTACGTTTGATAAGGTTTCGGGTCTGGCTACCAAATCAAAGGCAATGGGGCTAACGATTGCTGTGCATCAATTCTTCAACCTTCTCATGGACTTCGTTCCATTCTTTGTTTGATGGATTTACGTTAAAATCATGGTTCTGCCACCAACTCTGTCTACACACGACATCACTACATACAACAATTAACTCAATATTGTTGGATTGCCATCGATCCTACAATGATTGATGGTCGATCAACACTCTATAACACTGGGTTTAAGCCATTCACGCATATATACAACATAACTGGAAAAGGCATAATTACACAAAGATACACAATTTCCACATCACACACATGTATTATATTATACACAATATGATTACATCTAAGGCATTTTAGCCTTAGCACAGTTTCTCCCTCGACTACATTTGAATACTCTCGGTTTTACAGTTTCTATCTATCACTCTATATTCCTCTCTATCTCTCATTGAACATGTAGGATCATAATATATATAAGGAACATTGGATCAGATCACTGGAAGGATCCGATCAATCCTCTCCATGAATCAGTCAACAACTCCCTAATCTCTCTACATGCATACATATGTGGCAGATTACATTTAATAAGTCTCCTCGAGATTTTTATCCATTCCATCATTCACTTTGGTTTGAACAGAATTGTCCCCTGTTTTTCTCGATGGTCCACATCCTCTCCTTGCTCCGCCTTGGATTCCTCTTGTAATTATGAGTGCTCGGATGCTCCTACATCAGACTCCCGAGGCACAAAAATTTATGACCTCCTGGTCATATGCTTCTCCTTGTCCTTAGCAATTCTAACCCACATCTTTGTGGAATTGCTTTTATGATCTTCTGTGCGCTGCAACCAACCTTTGTAGTAATAGTCTTCCTCTGCTACACGATACCTCACCAAGCTCTCCTCACTCAGTCTTTTGGCATCCTTTTGGTTCTCTTCCCTAGAACCAACTGAGCACTCCTTGCTCTAGGTTGTTGCAAATCTTCTCACCTTCCGCTGCTGCTCTCTTCACGATAGTAAGATCATAACTCTCTAGATTTAAACAACTGTACCTCCTTTGCCTTCTTCCTTCTCACAAGAAATCCTTTCCCTGCTCTGATACCACTTGATGAAAAAGGAAATAGGGGTATAACCAATTTTCCCTTTCATATCAATATTCGATCTTGAGGCCTGTGGGTTATGGGCCCACAAGCCTATTGGAAGCATTTATTCATTTTCTTAGGCCATAAGCCTTTAAATCCACGGACCATACAACTATTTAAAGCTTTTAAATATGTGTTTAAGCCTTAAAAACTCGGGCAACACATATATCGGAAATACATGGGAACACAAAGAAAACCTCGCTTCGAACCCATGGTCTGGACTTCAAATAGAATACACCAACACCTATAATTATCGCCAGGTTTGCTGCGCACTCCTCTGATCTCTGATAAGCAATCACCAATCGATGCTTTATCTTTATCGGCGTATCAACATTGATCGGTCATCGCCTAATCAGCGTATCGCAGTGTCGCTCATCGACCGTTCCGTTAACCTTCACACTTGACTTCTTCCAATTGAATATGCTGATCCAATATGCCTTACAGACCCGATAAGATTATCAGTTACGTTTGATAATGTTTTAAGTCTGGCTACTAAATCTCACATCGCTCTTTCTTTTGGCCAAGGTTCATTCCTCCCTTTGGATGATTGCGATGTGACATTCTGGTTCTGATTTGATCCCGACCGTTGATCTCCTAGATCTAACTGTTCTTGTGCATCACTTCTTCAACCTTCTCTTGGACTTCGTTCCATTCGCTGTTTGATGGATTTACATTAAAATCATGGTTCCGCCACCAACTCTGTCTACACACGACATCACTACATACAAAAGTTAACTCAATATCATTGGCTCGCCATCGATCCTATAGTGATCAATGGTCGATCAACACTCTATAACACTGGGTTTAAGCCATTCATGCATATATACAACATAACTGGAAAAGGCACAATTACACAAAGATATACAATTTCCACATCAAACACATGTATTATATTATACAATGTATGATTATAGTTAAGGGATTTCAGCCTTAGCACAGTTTATCCCTCGACTGCATTTGAATACTCTCGGTTTCACAGTTTCTATCTATCACTCTATATTCCTCTCTATTTCTCATTGAACATGCGGGCTCATAATATATGTAAGAAACATTTGATTGGATCACTGGAAGGATCCAATCAATCCTCTCCATGAATCACTCAACAACTCCCTAATCTCTCTACATGCATACATATGTGGCAAATTACATTTAATGATTCTCCTCGAGACTTTTATCCATTCCATCATTTACTTTGGTTTGATTAGAATTGTCCCCTGTTTTGCTCGATGGTCCACATCCTCTCCTTGCTTCACTTTGGATTCCTCTTGTAATTATGAGTGCTCGGATGCTCCTGCATCACTATGGCCTTCCCCCAAGGTTGTCGAGGCGTGGGTACAGAGGAACTGGAGACCCCTAGTAAAGGAAGGCATCAGAAGCTTCCTAGTTGGTAAGGGCTTTTTTGTCTTTGTTTTTGATTGAGTAAAAGACAAAAATCTCATCTTTTGGAATGGACCATATTTCATGGGACCGCAAGGTCTGTACCTGAACTCATGGTCACTAGATTTCGATCCAACACAAGATGTGGCGTCAGTAGTTCCAGTGTGGGTGCACCTCCCTCATCTTCCACTGCACTGCTGGAGCCCGAAGTCACTAGAAACGATTGGTAACACCCTGGGAAAATACATAGATAGAGCAAAGAGAAGGCATCAGTATTCATGTGCAAGAATATGGATCGAAGTCGACTTGGAAATAAGATTACCTAAAGCCATAAAGTTAACAATAGCATACTAGTATTATATCTAAGAGTTAGACTACGAGAAACTACCATTCAAATGCAGAAATTGCCATGAATATGGGCATTTCGCAAGATACTGCGAAAAAAAGGAGGAGGAAGATTTAGAGAAGTTGAAAGGAGAAAAATGGATCCAGGTGCAGAAAGCAGTCCAGGCCAAGGTGAGTATTAGGAATAAAGGGAAAGAGGTACCGATGGAGTCTGGAACTCCCTTAATAGGAATGGTTCAAATGGAAGGAAGAGGAGAACAACCAAAGACAACGGCCTTAGTAAACCCATTCGAAACCCTCAGCACTTCATTCAAAATTCTAGAAACAGAGATAGAGGAGATTGAATGACAAGTTCCCTCACTTGAAGTAGAAAAGAAGACCATAGAAGTAACCCAACTTGACTCCCCAGCAGAAACCTCCTACTCACTCACATATGCAGAAATGACAAGGAAAAAACCACCGGAAACCTCTGGGTCATCGGAAGACGAGACATTCAAGAGACTGTCTAAAATAGTTGGAAGGAAATCTCATAAGGAAGCCAGGGAAGAAGAGGTGAAGGGGAAAAAAATGCAAGGCAACCAATCCACCATTGAAATGTCTATCGGGAGAAACACCAGAATGAGGCCTTCTAAGGGGGGATAAACTCACTCCAATTCCATTAAATAATTAAACTAGTCTCTTGGAATTGCAGAGTCTTGGGGAACCCTTCGAAAGATGAAGCAGTCAAAGATCTTCTGAAAATAGAAAATCCCAAGATCCTCATGCTCCAAGAGACTAAGATTGAAGGGGAAACCCTTCTTGAGATTAGCAAATTAAAATGGGGAAAAAATGCAGGAAAGGCCATTAGTGCAAGAGGTACCTCTGGTGTTCTAGCAACATTGTGGCTGGAGGACAAGTATCAACTAGAAAGTTCCTTTGAGATCCAACATTGGATATTCACCGAACTTCAACACCTCTCTAGTAAACTATCCATCTCTCTGTTCAACCTTTATGTTCTAGTCCACCTTACATAGAAGAAAGAATGATGGAAGACCTTGTCTGATTTCATAGACATTTACTCCTCTCAGAATATAATAGTGGTTGGAGATCTCAACCTCATCATTGATCCAAAATAAAAGAGAGGTGGCTGATACTTCATTTGGATCTTCTTGAATTCAAACTGAAGAAAGGTCTTTACACTTGGAAAAACAATAGAGTTGGGGTAGAACACATCTTTGCTCGCCTAGATTGCTTCCTAGTGTAGAGCTCTTTGTTGCTAGGAAAAAATAATGATCTCCTCGAAAATTCTCCCAAAGCTGGCTTCAGATCACAAACCTATTCTCTTATAGCTGGAAGAGGAATAAAATTTGGGCCCTATCCTCTTTAGATTCAACCCGCTTTGGCCAGGGAAAGAAGGGTTCATGGAAACTATTATGGAGGCATGGTCCATACATGTGACAGGATCTCCCAACTTCGTGTGGGAGCAGAAACTAAAAATAACCAAGAGGGCTCTGAAAAAATGGATTAAAGAACCCTCAAATTCTCCTACCAGCAACAGAAACGAGACAGTTTAGTTTTTATCAGATCTTCAAACGGATTTGGAAAGTAAGGAGATATCTGCTTCAGATTTAGAAAAAGAACAAGCTACCCAAATCAAATCATTTCGCGCTTTCCGCCATGAAGAAGAGACTTGGAGGCTTAAGTCTCGTAGCCTATGGATTAAATCTGGAGATTGAAATACCTCTTTCTTCCATAGGCAATATAAAGCCCGACTATCTCGAAATCATATCTCTAAAATCACTTTCTTATATGGGACTGTGCTCAAAGGTCAAGAACAACTAGAAAAGGCAGAAGAAGATCATTTCCAGAATCTGTATAAAGAGGAAGGGAATGGGAGTGAAGAAGTCACCTTTGAATTTCTCTCCCACATTCCATCTTTGGTAAGAAAGGAGGACAACATTAGTCTTACAAAACCTTTCTCCGAAGAAGAAAGCTATAAAGTAATATGGTCCATGGAACCAGACAAGGCACCAAGAGCTGACAATTTCTCAATTCATTTTTATAGAATCTGCTGGGAAATAATAAAAACTGATCTTCTGAGGATGATGAAAGCTTTTCATCAAAAATCCAAAGTGGGAGGCAGTACTAACTCTACCTTCCTTGCATTAATACCAAAAGAAGTGAATCCAGGCACTTTTGACAGGTTTAGGCCAATCTCGCTCTGCAATACATCATACAAAATCCTGACAAAACTGCTGGAAAATAGAATCAATAAACTGCTTTGGAAACTCAGCTCTCCCACCCAAGGTGACTTTGTTAAAGGGAGACATATATTGGACAATATAATACAGGTGCAAGAAGTCATACATTCCAGTTATCTTCGGTAGAAGCAAGGTATGCTCATAAAGTTAGACATGACAAACGCATTTGACCGAGTAAATATTTCTTTCCTGTACAAAGTCCTCCTTTCCTTTGGTTTCAGCTCTAACTTTGTCAATTTGATTAAAGCTTGTACTGAAAAGCCATGGATAGCTCCTTTAGTTAATGGTAGGCCAACAAACTATTTCCAACCCTCGAGGGGAATAAGGCAAGGCTGCCCCCTCTCCCCTTTCTTGTTCATTTTGATGGCAGACTTGCTAAGTAGAAAAATGACAGTTGAAAAGAAAGTAAGGACAGCTCCAGGAGTTAGGTTGACAAAAGAGCTAGAGCCTCTCAATCACGCACTATTTGCAGATGATACTCTTCTTTTGGGCGAAGCCTCCATCAAGATAGCCAAAGTTTACAGTGGAGTTATTCAAAAATTCTGCAGCATATCAGGAGCTCTTATAAATAAAAGGAAAAGTGCAATATATGGGTGGAATGTGGATCAACAAGCAATTTAGAGAATATCGCTCTCCTTAGGCTTTTTTGGATTCGCTTCTTGGGATAAAATCAAATATCTCGGGTTACCAATAACCCTGGGCCCTAAGAAATTATCATTGTGGAAAGAGGTAATAAGAAAAATTAAGTCCAAGATTACAACTTGGGGAGGTCAATGGCTCACCTATGCTGGAAAACTCATCCTTATAAAATCTATATTGTCCTCCCTGCTTATTTATCAAGCTTCTTTTCTTCTGGCTCCAGAGAAGATTACAGACCAAATTTCCATACTTATTACGGATTTTATATGGAGAGGAGGAAGAGGAAACCAAATAAAATTCCATCTAGTGAATTGGGATACAGTTTAACGCCCCATCTCTGAAGGAGGCCTGCAAATAAGAGACCCAGGCCTTGCCAATCTGGGTCTTGGAGGTAAAATACTTTCGACCCTCTTCTCAAACAGAAAACACTCTATCAGTTAGGTCACAAAGAAAATTATCTAAAAGGCTCATCGCTAAGGAACATATAGATAGATAACAACATCAAAGGGACATCGATATGGCATCTCTGCTGCTGTGGGATAGAGTTCTTCCAAAAGCACTTTTATCACATTCTTGGCAATGGAAAAAACACGATACTCTGGCAAGATAGCATAATGGGACAATTGCCTTTGAGTAAAAATGAAGCAATCAAAGAAATCAGGAACTGGCTCATTCAGCAAGGAGTCCTCACCCTCGCAGATATATCGACATAGGACGACTCCAGAAAATGGCGAACTTGGGAAATCCCTTGAGTTCCAAATCAAATGCGCAGTCAAAAGACCCTCCTGGAAGAAGCATTAACTGGACTGGCACTAGTTCACATGCGTTTGACGGAAAAATGGGGATGGGGAAAGACTGGAATCTACAACGCAAGGCATGATTTTTCCTCTCTTCAACCACAACAAGCTTCGAGCCATATTGCATCTGTGTGGAAACAAGTCTGGGACCCTCTCGGTCTCCCCAAAATAAATTTCTTCACCTGGGTATTAATGCATGGGAAAGTGCTAACTGGAGACAATCTAACTAAAAGAGGTATTCACAGGCCACATCAGTGTTCTCTCTGCTACAAAGCCTAGGAAACCATGGAGCATGTGTTTTTGGATTTCTCTTTTGCTCAAGAAGTCTAGGACTGCATCCTTCAAGGCCTCAATGTCTCCGCCCCATCGAAAGTCAAAGTAGCTAACCTTTTTAGCACCTGGAGAATGCATTATCCCCAGATGACCCAAAGAAAGACAACATGGAACAAAGTTTAGAAAGCAGTACCTAAACATGTTTGCTGGAAAATATGGCTCGCTAGAAATGACTAGATCTTCAACAACATTCCAAACTCTCCTTTGAAGGTGGCAGCAAAAGCAAAAGCATTACTCCTCGAGACTGTGGCCAATCATCCCCTTAAAAACGATAACATGCTTCTCCTAGAAGAAAAAAATGGATGGGAACTTATATATTTTGAGACAGGATAAACAACACCACTTGCCTGAGTAAATCTCTTGTATGGAGACTACAAGAAGCGGACGCATATTTTTAAGCTTGGTGGAGGAAATACGGTAAAACAACTATATTTTTGATGGTGCCTCCAAAGGCAATCCGGGGACAACAGGAGCAAGCAGAGTGATCTACTCCCCGAAGGGTATTCGTGAAGATAGATGCAGCTGAGGACCTGGACATAAAACCAACAACCAGGCATAAATCCTTGGGTTGCTAAAAACCTGTCATATAGCACGTGAAAAAGGCATTAAGGAAATACAAGTCTTCAGGGATTCATAAATTTTGATAAAGATATTAAATTCAGAGAACCACTTCAGCAATCCAACGCTCAACAAGAAACTTCAAAGGCTGAGATACGTGCTCCAAGACTTATCTTCCTATCTCCTTTTCCATATTCTACGTGGCTCAAATAAGGAAGCAGATGCAAAAGCAAACCTGGCATGCCTCCTGCCACATGGAGCCTTAAGCAAGAATGATGAAGAACCTACATGGAACCCGATCCTGTAATCTAGAGTAAATATACACCTATGTAAGGAAAAGGAGAGTTGCAATTAAAAGGAATTTTGAATATTGTAATGATGGTTGTATTGGTTTCGGCCCAACCTATTTTAAATAATAATATAACCGTTAGAGTTAATTTTTGTTTTTATAGAAAATTAAACTAAAAAATAAAAGAGAGATGAACTAAGAAACAAAATTAATCCTATTACTATTGTAACTAATTGAGAGAGCATATGACTAAGTATAATGATACTTCTAGTGAAGCCATTCTCTTAGTTTCAATTATGTACATATGAAAATTTAGAAAATCCGTAACGAAAATAAAACTGTAGCTAAATCATTAAAAGAAAAATTTAGCCTACTATGTACAATTAACAAATTCGGCAAAATAAACTTATTTATAAAATTCTTACCTTAAAGTTCTTCCAACCAAATGTTTACAAGGTCATAAAAATCAACATGAATTTCCATTGATACTTGAAATAAGTTCAAAGGAAGAGGAAACAATAGGCCAACATTGAATGATATGCCTTAAATGTTGTAAGCTGTTGTAAACTAGCAATTTTATGTACAAAAAGGAGCGCATGAAAAGAAATCTTAAAAAATGGAATTCCCAAATTTTTCCCAAATGAATTAACAATATGTAGATGGGAATTAAAGGGAAAGTTTAGAAGGCATCTGGAAAAACTAGATTGCTGGCCATATTGTAAAAAATCAATTTAAAGAAAGGCATGTGTTGATATAAAATCAACAAATAAAAATAAGAAATAAGATTTTATTGTTGACAATAGTCAAAATTTTTCCATTGATTAGCACACACATTTATTAATGCATTTGATGAGTGTTGAATGCCTGAATGCTCAAAGTGCCAACACAATTTACTCAGAAATTTAAAAAATGAAATTCGAAAGAAAAACAAATTCGAACTGAGGGAACTGAAAATGAAGAAAATTTCAATTTAGATTAATGTTACAAATAATGGTAGAACATGGCTAAGGCTCAATTGCAAAGATTTCTTTCCCACAATTATCAATAGAAATTATAAAGTTAAACTCATTGTTTGCTTTTTTTGGTGGGAATAGGAAGATTTCCTGCTTATGATCCAAAAAGGGAATTCCATCATCGAAGGAATCGAAAATTGGGACAGGTTCTTGAATACAAAAAATATTATGATGATTGCATATTTGAAAATTAGAATGGAGTAGAATAATTACTTGATTAAAGTTCTATTTATCTTCAAAAATATATTCATCTAAGGAATCAGACAAAACCATGTCTAAAGAGAAAAGAGGTCAAGCATTTTCATTTTCCAAGTCATCATCGTAAGTAACTTTATAAGTGTTCTTTTCCTCTGAATTAAATAAATTAGAACCAGGTAAGTAATTGAATACCAAATTAAGAGAATTTTCAGGATTATTGATTGAATTATCGATTAAATTTTCTCTACCAATATCATAAATTAATAATTCGTTATTAATATCAGTTCCTTTGTTTTCTAAAATAAAATTTGTATTCAAAGGGTATGTTGATTGATTATGAATTAAATTAATATTGTTAAAGATATCATGGTAGAGAGAAAAATAGGAAGTTGAAGATATATACTTGAAGGTTTCTCTATGCATAGATAATTTCTTATTTTCCAAAATAGACAATTCAGATTCTTTATGCATTTGATCAATCTGCAAATTGCTGCTAATATGCTCCATAATCTGTGGTTGATTATCAACAAAAGAGGGTAGCGAATTAATTGCAGTGGATTGTGCATTGGCGACATTTTCTGGTTGATTAAATTATTGTTGATTGCTGCTAATAGATCATGCATCTTGTTGAATTTCCACTTGATTATCATTATGTAAAGTTGGATCTGGCATAATGATTATCATTTGTAATTTGAATTTGCGAAGAATCAAAGTTGTTATTTTGAGCAATTGAATCATTATCAAAAAAGGATATACTTTCTGGTTCTTAATAGTTATCACAGGATAGAGACACTAAATGTCTGAACTATCCAATTAATTGGAATTGAGGATGTAAATATTTGGACCGAAATTGCATCAAAATTAATTTAAATATAACATAAAACATATCCAAATTCTCACCTTCCATCATACGCAGTTATTCCAACTGATCACACGCCGTTTGATAATCATATTCCTAAAATGCGTGAAGGAAAATATTTGAAAACTTGTCCCAACTATGTACAAAGACAACTGGAAGAGATAAGCACTAGTCTTTGGCTTTTCTGATCAAAGTAATAGTGAAAATCCTGCAAATAATACCTTCATCAATATTGAAATTATTGCAACTTAAAATAAATTTAAGGAGATGATTAAAAACAGATGTATTACCGTTATACTTTACATGAGACAGGGTCTGGAGTACCTTAATAGAAGTGGTTTTTGGATGAGGTCCAATAAAGAAACTTCAAGGAGGTATTTTACATGGAGTTGTAGTAATAAAATAAAATCTTAAAGCACAAGATCATCAGAGATATGATTTTACTATGGCCCTCCTTCTAGCGTAAAAACTGTTGAAGGCTCGAAATATCTGCCTCAACATTGGGGAAAAACCACCTAGTCGGGACCTTAAAGCAAATACTTTTTCGTTTGAAATGGTGGTTACAAATGGTTAAACAAGATCCAATTACCTTCTCTCTATCTCTACTAGCTTAAATTATGTCTTTTTCTTACCAATAGAGAAGAGCCGTCAAATCAACCCTCTTGCTAAGCTCAAGCAAGAAAGTGATCCTTAAGCTGATCTAGGGCTCAACCAAGCCATAACTAAATTTTGCCTCTTTAATAAGAGTACTTCTAGAAATGTAATGATTAATCTAAATGCAAGCAAAAGGAAAGAGATCCTAAGCCTATGTCGATTAGGAAGATGTAGATCTAATACAACCAAGAGCAAAGTAATTAAATTATTGAGATTTTAACATGCCTTGTTTTAGGTGAATATCTCGCTAATGAAATAGTTCTACTAGATGATATTATAATTACCAAAATATTCTCTGTTTGCAAATCATTTATCAATGAATAATTGACTATCAAAACCAAGAAAAAGTTCTCATAATTCAATAGTAATTAAATCGACTTTTGATGATAGATTTCTAAGTAAATAGTTATTTAGAAATATGGTTTAAATATTTGAGCAAAGAGAAATTGATCACAAATCTATATGACTATGAATTAGATAACTAATCCAAAAGACATTTTTTCCTCATATCAAACATGAATGCATAGCATGAGCTCATTTTACACAGATCCACCATTACATAAATGAAATTTGCAATTGAATAAAAGTATTCAAATTACAAACTAATGAAACGTGGTCTCTTGCTTTGTTTCTTGAACTAACCTCCAACAATCTCTTTCAAATTAAACTCTCTTCCATCAAAAGGAAAATCTACAATAGTGCAATCTTTGCCTATAATACAAAGTCCAGATTTGAAAAAAGACAAATCCCAATAATTCTCAAATCTGAAATTGATTCTCTCTACTTACAACACCAAACCCCTATTACAATAGTGCTTCAATAATGACATAATTGCAGAAGAGAGCCCTTTAAAGCTTTATACAAACACTATTTATAATTACAGAGATGAATTCCAAATAGGAGAGTTTTTGAAGAACAAATCTGCTCCAACAATTTTCATTGGTTAATTTTTTATTTATTATTATTATTTTTTTCTTGCTCGAGTAATCCCATTGATTCAAATCTTCTCTTCCTCATATATTCAACTATTATCCTGCCAAAAACCAATCAAAATTAAATTAAAATGCAAATCAAAATAAAAAATACCAAATCTGGGAAACAAACATCTCCAATCAAAATTTAATTAAATAAATAAATAAAAAGAAATATGTGTTTCCCATTGATCAATGTAAAGATTTGATTGGTCAAAGAGAATGTGATCGAATGGATTTGTAATCAACAGAGGTTTTGAGCAAATAAAAAATGCAAAAATTAAACTCAGAAAATTAGTTTTAGTTATGAATTCGGAGCTTCATTTTCTGTTTAATTTTAGGCTCATTTAATGTCTGGATATGGTGATGAAACCACTTTCAGAAATATTCTCCATGATTTTATCTATCTAACGAGCTGTCTTGAACCTCATTTGGCTAAGTCAACCTCAACTTATGAGCTTCCAAAGTTGATGAGTCAAAACTACTAGAATTCTAGAAAAATTGCTCTCAGCCAAAATTAAGATAATTTATATAAAAATCTT
>APFE030290994.1:134893-181029 GCA_000404065.3 Pinus taeda | reverse complement strand
TGACTTTGGTTCAACAGTAATCGTATCAATTCCTCCCATGTATCTGATGAAGGCAACTGATGTTTCAAAATTGACCCCATGGTATCATCAGCCTCTCTATACTTATAAAAGTGAGGGGGCTCATCAAATAAATGTGAAATTTCATTTCTAATAAAAAATAAATTATCTACTCTGTCAAAAAGAATCTGCCCTGTTACTGGGCCTGCTTCTGAAGATGTACTAGGTGCCTCTGCAATCTGTGTTGCTGCAAAATTGCTTACTCTCTTGACATATTTCTCATGGGAGAGTAATTTTCCTGAAGGATCCAATAGGCTAGGGAGCCCCCTGTCCTGCAAAGCCATAAACCTGTTCTGAAATTTATTGATATCAGCTTGCATATCCTGGATTCTTCTTTCCAGGGTCTGAATCAGGTTTCTCATTGTTAGGACTCTTCTAATTAGGGAGATAGTTTCTGTCTTGTTTCTAATCCCCATTCTTACCAGCTGGGAACTTGTTCTGTAGTTCAGCATTTCTATCATCTTAGGGGCAATCTCAGGCATGTTGCCTAGAGATGCCCTTGCCCTCTGCATTTGTTTTCGTGCTCTTCCAATGAGTGCCACTTGCTCATATATAGCCTCAATATATTCCCATTTGTTTGTTATTGACTGGCCAATGGTGGTCCAGATGACCCTTTTAAGCTCTCCTGTGACTTTATCCAATGTGAGCTCTTTTTCTAGCTCAGCAATCCTCTTCTTCAGGGCCTTTACCTCCCTTTCCCTTTCAGCCACATTTTGTTTTGATTTGTCATATTTTTCATTTCTTTTTCCAGGCTATCCTGGGCTTGGCTCAGCTCAGACATCTGGGACTTCAGTACCTGTATTTCTTTCCTCAGCTTCTGCATGTCCAGGCTTTCAGCCTGCTCTTGTTGTTGGTGCTGAGGTGGTTGGTGCTGAGGTATCTAGAGGTTCTTGCTGCACTGGTTGGCTGGGAGGGGTAGTGTCTTGAGGGGTTTCCTCAAGGTTTATTGTTTCTGGAGGTGGCTGTGAGGTTTTCCCTACCTCCTTCTGTTGCAATGCTGCTTCCAATGTGGCTTCTGATTCCTGCAGCTTTTCTTGTGTTTGGATGAGCTCCTTATATAATGTCATTAGTAAGGAAGCTGCATCCTTTTCTTGCCTCTGCTGGGCAACCTCATCCATTTGTGGGTGGAAAGTTGGTGGGATTTTCAATTTCTTCTTTATTGCTGCCATATCAGCATCCCTCAACTTGAGGACCTGTTGCACAGCCTTAACATCATTGGGGTCATGCCCGAACTCTATTATTATTTCCTCTAAGGCTTTGATCCTGTTATCCTTAGCTTGAGAGGAAGCCTTTTCCAACTCAAGCTGTGCTACAGTATTGTTTAGGCTATTTTGCAGCCTGTAGTTGACCAAGGTCTTATCGGCCAAGGTGGCATAGACCATCTCACCCGTCTGTTTTTGGAGCTCAATCTGATCCATTGGGTGGATGTCTTTTGACAGGACCTCCAGATTGGTCCTTATGTAGTCTGCAGCTGTTTGTGGTTGCTGCACTGTTGGAGTGAAGTGGCTCATTGTCATTTTTCCCTCCTGCACATCAAATGCAGACATGAGCCTTTGCTGGTTTGAGGGAGCCATGTTCAGCAGGTGATTGTAGAGCTGAATCTTCAGTGGTTCACTCCTTCTCTTTGCATCTTTGAACTGTTGTTTGATGCTTGTTCCTGATCCCTTCTTCTGAGCTGAGGAGCTCACTTCTCCCAATGTTGCCCTGTCTTGCTCCTGTTGCAAGGAGCTCGCAGAGGCCTCCATGCTTGGCATTTCCTCTTCTGAGAAGGGATTTAACCTTTGTCTCTTCTCTGGCGATTCAGTGAGGGGAGTCTCCCTTTCTCTTTTTCTTCTAACGTCCTCCCTTTGAGGGTTTTGGAGGACGGAGGAGTCAACCCTAGAATCCTGCCTTGGAGGTGCCATTGGTGTTGTCTGCTCTTTGGTGGCCATTTGGGCCTCTCCTGTTTGCTTTTGCTGACCCTGTTGGTCTCCTTGCTGCTGTTCCTGTTGGGGCTGTTGTTGTTGATCCTGTTGACCCTGTTGTTCTTCCATGACCTTTTCCTTGCTTTTGATCTGCCCTTGATCTGTGGTTTGCACTGCCTCTTGCTGTGTTGCAGAAGATGAAGCAACTGCTCCTGTTTGAGGCTTTGGCAGAGTAAGTACCTGAGAAGGAGATTCCAAGTCAGCCATTTTTAACAAATGCCTCCTAGCTCTTTCAACTAGTTCTTCTTCGGTGACTGGCTCTTCCAATGTGTTTCTTCTCCACTTTGGTTGGTTGGCATGTCTTTGGATGTGGAGAAAGCTCACATGCTCACAGCCAGAGAGTTTGCATTTCTGCCTTTTCAAGGATATGAAGTTGTTAGGGTCATATGGCTTCCAAAGGAAGCTTTGTTTTAGGCCAAGGCCTTCTAGCATCCTGTCTGCCTCTTTCCATCCCTCTCTTTTATTTAGGACAAAGTGGCCAAGTTGGTTTCTCACTTTAAGCTGTGCCTTTTTGCCCCTTCCTGCAAAGTGCACCATATCGACATTGCCAAATTTCCTGAAATATTCTAAGGCAAACAGTCTCATAGGCACATACCTGGGAAATTTGTATGGGCGCAACTCACACCCATATATTCTGATCACAGTGAAGTGTTGGTAAAAGTACCAATCCCCTATGATGTAGGCACTAGATAGCTGCAGAATCCTCTGCATCTCATCAGACAGTCTTGGCGGGGGTGAGGTTAAAAAGAGAGACATAGCTGGATGGATGAATAAGTCTATGAACTCAGAATATGTGTATGGAGAGTATGTGAGGATGTGGAAGACTGAGGTCCAGTATACCACTGACCTTGGGTTGCCTGCTGCATCAGTTCTCTTGATCTCAAAGGAGAACTTCTCATGTTAGTGGTACAGAATGAGATGATAAATGTATGAGGTGTATCTGAACACCTTCTCTCTGGACAAGTGTAGAAATTTCTCATGTATCTTGTCTGAGATGTATGTAGCATAATCATAACAAATGGGGGTCTTGCCGGGGGAAAACATTGTCATCATCACTAATACAGTTTCCTCAATAAACTCTAGTGATTTGTACCCCAAAACTGAGCTTATCATGTATGCCAGGTCCAAACCCAGTTGATTTAGGTAGCCATAAAAATGGGAGGGTGCAGCACTGTGTCAGAGTTTGTGATAAATAACTGATTCAGCTTTAGGATCTGTGCTTTTGTCAACATCTTGGCTCCTTGGTTGATCAGGTCCAGCAGGGACAAGGGAACCAACTTCTTCTGGGTTTTGAACTGGAGCATTTCCTTGATGCCCTCAGGGGTTGTGTAAAACACTACTGCACCTTCAGGGTTGAGCACAACCCTCTGCATGGGGTCATAGCAGACAGCACATAAGTGAATCAGGTCAGGGAACTGGTTGACCTGAGGCAGCTTGAAGATTGGGAGGGAGGACTCCCAAATGTCTAGAATATCTGTTCCATATTTGTGCTTAGCTCTGAGCTCATTTAACAGATGAATGTGGAACTTGCATTTGGATGGGCTGTCCTCTGAGATTTGGTAATCTAGGTCTGCCAAATCTTGCCACTCCAGCTCTCTCTGGGGGGCATTCAGGGGAGTAACCTTGAGGGATACTGATGCCGAGGGAGTGTCCATGTCTGCTTGAATGCTTTTTGACAACTGATGAACGTGCTATCTGAGAAAGTGGGATTTAGAGGAATGCAGGGTAGCAGGGTAGATTTATAGCAGAATAGAATACTGCTTGGCTCTCAGAGAAGGCTTTTTTACAGTGTTTAGCAGACCTCTTTTTGATAATTAGGAGCCGGTTGTGGGCTATGGTTCACGACTGCGTGAACAGAGAAGGGTTTTCACTAAAATTTTAGTGCGAAATGGCTCTGCCAGTGAAATTTGACCGTTAATTCTTCAAGGGGGAGCTGGGTATGTTTGGTTTTGTGGTGGATTCTTAAGCTTCCGCCGTGTTCAGGTGTTTTTTACAATTTACAGAGAATAAACCAGGTTGCAGGGAGGTTCACGGGCAAATACCTGTTTAACAAATTGCTGAGGACGAAACAGCAGTTGGGTGCGCGCTTTGAGCTTCCGTGGATGGTCTGGAGTTGGTTGGCGAATTGTTCGTCGTAATGCGCATGCAGAGAGAGCAGAGGTGTTTTTTACAAAAAGTGATAAAAAAAAACACGTAAAATCGTCAAAATATGGCTTTTTGGCTTATTGGCGCGCTTTTTAAAATGACGTCAGCATGACGTCAACAAGTGGGTCCAGGTCGGATGACGTCAGCAGGACGTCATCAAGTGACGTGGCGGCCTGAGACCGGTCCACGGGGGCGGTGAGGTGGCGGCCAGGTGGACAAATGGAGGACAAGGCACGCGGTCGTGGCGCTGATGTAGGCGACAACAGGCTGGTGACGCAGGCGGACAGGTGTCGTCATATCGGGCCCCCTCCTGCACGGTAAGGAATCTGTCAGAAGGGGCTCTGACGGAGTTTGGGAGCGACGCGTGGCCCCGCGTGACCTCATCGTCTGACAGATATCGGACGATATCTGTCGGACATCGGGGCCCCTCCGAAATCCAAGACAGCCGTTGGATTTGAGGCGCGCGATCTGACGGTCATCGGGAAGCGAACATGCACGGAGGGTAAAGTCAATGGTGTTTAACTGTCGGACGTCGGGCCCCTCTGAAACCCACGACAGCCGTCGATCAGGAAAGGCTTGATCGGTCGGATATCGGGCCAGCAAACTGCACGGTGGATAACGTCAACGGGCGGCTTAAAATAATAATATTTATCGGCAAGTGCGCCCGGCGGGACCCTTTGGTTTATGAATGATTTTCAATGGTTTTTTCAAAGTTCTTTTGTAAAACAAAATATGCCCGACAACATTAGGAAAAGGCAAGAAACGAAGGTTTTTTCATAAAATTTTTGCATAAGGCACATGAAGGCAAAACTTAGGATAGGCGGGTTTGATGGATTTTTATGAAAAAGGCGCATACTGGCTCCCGACCTTAGGATAAGGCGGGGAAGGTGGATTTCATGAAAAAAAAAAAATTGCCTTTTAGTGGTATGAGGATGCACAAAGGGTTTTCTTCAAGGGCTTTTAGGCAAAAATGGAGTTGGCTAAGTAGATAGGTTCTGATGGAGAAAAGGGGTTAGACTTGGGTTCTTGAGCTTAACCAGATGTTAATCCAATGCCCTAGTAGTGAAACTTATGGCTATAATGCCAAGGAGGGGATATTTACACGTTGTTTAGGGTTTATACACCATGGTGTTATAATAATAGGGGAAGTGAAGCATAGGGAGCTAGATAATAGAGTTAGAGGTTAAAATGGGGGGAAAATGTGAATGAGGACCAATACTACTAAGTTTTCTTGAAACAACTTAGTGTAAAGAGTAGATCAAAATGAAAAGATTTTTGCACAAGAAATGTGGCTTTTAAAGGCCATAAGAACCACCATAAAGCCTTGAGTCTCTCTTATGTACACAACTTTGTGAAGGGGTGTTAGTAATGAGTGGTATCCAAAAGGGACAAAGGGAAGTTAGTCATGCTCCACTGTGTTGCTTTGCCTGTACTTGGTTAGCAAAGTTGATCTTGGAAGGAACACCACTTCTGCAACCCCATCTACCTACCCAACTATTTTGCCTAGCATTTTTCATTTCTTCTTGGAGGGTGCACTTGGACTTGCAAACCCCTTGTGTGCCTTTTCTTTTCCATTGGCTTTTTGCTTTCATTTCCTATCTAGCACTACCCTTATTTCTTCCAAGGCCCCAGATTAAGCAGTTGGGAACCTTAGTTTCTCTGCCTAACTACTGATCTGCCAAGATTAAACAGTTTGGACAGATTTCTTTCTCTATTCTACAACATAAATTGAAAACATGGCATGATCCAGATTTGACTGTTGGGTCATCCATCAGAACTTTAATGGGCATGAAGGCATGTACACACCTTGTCTTTTCTTGCAAATATGGAACCTTTGTAGCAGCAAAGTCGAGCATATTTGGCACTTGAATTTGCCAATCATGAAATATGAAACCTATTGGTATAGGTGTCCAACAGCATGATTATATATTTTATAAAGAATATGTGATTATTTATGTATGCAATTTCAAGGATTTCCATAACTCCTCACATGGTTCTTTAAATGGTGATAGCTCAATGGAACAAAACATTCCTTATAAGCAGGAGGTTGGTGGTTCGATTCCACTGTGCCCTAACATGCATTAATGAATGATATTTTATTTTAATTTTAAATTGAATACTTTTTATATTGATTTATTTTGATGATGAAATAGTTTTCTAGATTCATTGTTTTATATTGTCTCTAAAGAGACAAAAGTCATATTGTATTATTTTTAAATATATTTTTTATTGTCTTTAGAGAGACCATAGCTAGGATCAAAGGTGTATTGTGTCTATAAAGACAATATGTCTTTAATCCCAACAATTTTCTCTAGAGAGATAAAAATGAAATTATCTCTTAAGAGACAATAACGCTTGTGTTATATATTGCTTCTATAGAAACAATTTTTTAAGACAATAATTTAAGACACTCGCTTAAAGACAATATTTAAGACAACACAAGTTTTTTTCATCTCAATTTAAGACTATTTACGCAAAAATTGTCTCAAACGTTGTCTTAAGCACGCCTCATGTGTAGTAGTGATTGTGAAAAAGATAACATAAATAAAATGAACTACAACTGTTGCAGAATTTTTTTCAAACATTTAGTGTGCAACGTTTTATATACATCTAAGTTTCAGCTAACAACCCAATTCAAAGTAAGCAAAAAGCATGCTATCAAACATAGAATATTGAATTTGGATAATAGATATGGCTTGCCATGGACAAAGATTCATTATAAACTGAACTTGAAAACTTTTTGCAACACATTCTTGTTTTAATCCATTGCATGTGCATTCTCAACTATAGTTTCCATTCAATATTGGTTAGCTCATAACATAAACATTCACAAGTAGCAATTTCCCATAAATTGAAATTTCTATAACACTTTAAACTAATAATGAACTAAAATTTCAAGAATGTTTATGAATATACCTGACAATCCACATATATAACTCCAAAGATGAGAGTATTCTCCAGCTCCAATGTCCTAGATGAGATTATGCTATAGGTCCAATCTACTTACCACCTAATTGTGAATAGTCTGTTTTTTCACCCAACCATATCCAGGAAGAACTTCTCCCACTAGAACACTCGAGCTATAAAAGCTCGCAAGCAGTACCTAAAATACAACAGTAGAGAGATATACGAGGCAACTAAGGAAGATCAATTTCACTTCCTCACAATAACAGTCATGTTCAACTCCACTAGCTAGAGCTACTTAGTAGTTTAATAAGAATTTCAAATTCATTTCGACAACATTTGGTTACCCTCCAAATCTCTCCCTCTCACAATATTTCTCAAGTCTTTCCCACTCCTGGCATCACAATGCACACTCCCCTCCAAGTCATAAGACATGAGACACATATATAGGAGGAGCAACCATTTTTTTGTCAAAAATGATTAATTTTCATGCCTTGTATTCTATTTAGAGGAGTGTAACCCTTGCCATTAAGGAGATATATGCATGTCTTAGTTAAGGAGAGTTTAACATATGCATTAAAGAGAGCGTAAGAGGAATATTTTATGACATATCTTTAATTAGTGTAAGAGGAATATGCCATTCTTTGATGAGTGCATAGAAGAGAGTGTAATGTATAATTAAAGGATTGAGAGAGTTACATAGAGCCATGAGAACCATCAACGAGAGAGGTGTGAATTAATTGAGGAGATGAAGGTGACTTATAATTTCCTTTTAATAATAATATCATAGTCTCATAAAAGATAGTAATAATACTAATAATATTGAGTATTAAGTCAATATTGAACTATTAGTATTGATTAATGATAATTTAAGTGAGTTTCCTTCAACTACACTTGATTACCAATCTATGCAAGGTGATTTACTATTTTTGGAAAGTCATACTTGAGATGTTAGACATGACTTTCTATTTTTAGGAAGTCACTTCAGAATTGTCAAAATTGATATTTTATTAAGGAAATTTATCCTTGAGTTGCCCATGAGTGGATTTTGCATCGCTATTACATGCATCTTCGTGCCTTAGTAGATTGAGGACTTCACACCCTGATCTACTCCAAGGATCCAAGATTCCACACCTTGATATTTTAAATATTTAAGAATATGCATCCCAATCCTTTTATTATAGATCCAAGAATCCATGTCTTTATCTTTCATGGATTTAAGACTTCGTGCCCTAATCCTTTTATTATAGATCCAAGACTCTACGTCTTTATCTCTCATCGATTTAGGACTTCGCACCCTAATTTCCATGGCTTCTCATCTACTCAACTTTGAAACTTAGTGATTCACTTAAGGTATTGATTGTGAGCTCATACTCATCAGATGTTTCGTTGGTAAAGTCTTGTTCCAAGACCAGAACTCATCACAATCTCATAGATCAAAGGAATCAATTGAATTTCATAACTAGCTTATTCAATTTTACCAAGGATAGTGCATGACTTCCACAATAATTTTGGTTTTGGAGAAATGACTTTTGTAGTCATTTATAACTCAAGCATCCTTGTTGACAATGACCAAGTCCCCTTACACATCCTGACAAGATCAAGCATATATAATCATACAAATCATGTATCATCCATAAATCATAATTAACCATATGTTTCACATAACCATGATCACCCATGGATCTATGTGTCTCAATCGTGAATCACCATCCATGTCATACACCTATTTCAAAAGTGGGACACCAAAAGAGAAAAAATTGATAATATGTACTTAACCAAAATTAGTCTTATACACACAACCTTAAATATTATCATAAGAACATAGCAACCAGGTGACCCAAACTAGGTCTATAGCATACAAGAATATACATAAGTGTGACGTGCATAATATTATATCATTTCATAAAAATGACCCTCTCCAAGTGTAAACACAATTAACCTTGCCAAGGTGGGACACTGCATACCCCCCTCTTGGATTAAACTTGGCCCAAAGTTTTCTTATATATATATATATATATATATATATATATATATATATTATATATAGACACACACACACACACAATCCAATCAAGGTTTCCATGAATACAAATGTTCCATTATTAATCAAGTACCATGTATAGTATTGCCATACTAGATAGATTTCAACATACACCACAATACATACTATATAAAAACAATCATATAATAAATGATATAACATTTAAAACATATATTCATATAAATGACAATGATCTCACATTACACATGATTTAATTTTCCCTTTCTAATGCATTAAGAATTCAATAATTTTTCCTGTGTGATTATCTTAGGTTTCTATAGAAAATTTGATCTAGCCCACAAAAAACTCCCATATTAGTTGTATAAACAACAATGATGGTCCATCCCATATCACATTCAAGTTTGCATACAAGAAGCATCAAATCGTCCACATACAATTGCCATTGCAACTATGTAATAAAACATGTCATATAGATAACCCATTCTTACATCCCACTTGATTTATGTCTTCTAAATCCAATATTACCCCTTTTCATTTCATAATAAATCTCTACAATCAAAACATTTAGGATCTACCTACAATTTTTATTAAATGTTCACTCTTTAGGAAAAATCACTATTTGAGGTTCAAGACACCATTTTTTTTAAAATAACAAGCTAAGGTTCCATACAGTCCTCATTGACCCACTTTTGTATTATAGACCATTCCTTTAGTTCCTATAATCTTCATTATTATTCACATCTCTTACTTGAGAATCAATTATGCACGACTCTATTAGAAAATCTTCATTCTAAAAACAAATTAATGATATCTTTTGGAAAGCGACTTGTATTCAAGAGCAACTCTTATAATTATGTAAATATGATATCTATAGTATTGAATCTACCTTGATAGTTGTAAGTAAATTTGTTTTCCAACTATAAAAATCTCTCATGATTTTGATTCAATAATTAATGAATTCATTTGGTTTCAAGTCTTATTCCTTACTATTAATACATATGTAAAAACAAGATATGAAAACCATACATTTGTCAAAATATGAAGAATCTTGTTGAATTTAAATAATATTTAAACTATCACAAGAGAATTTATAGCCTAAAGCTAAGCCCCCATTTTTTTAAGAGAATTACCACCCTCTCAAAAGATTACAACCTTTTGTAGGACTAATAACTACTCATACAACTCTACATCCAAGCACAAATTACTAAATCCAACAATCTCTTCCATTCCACATACAATACAATCATCTTAGTTTTCTAAATCATGCAACAATTCCAATGCATCAAAATGCGATCTCACTCTTCTTCAATTCCTCCCTCAAAAAATGCACAAGCACATATTCTTGTAAAACAAGAACTCAAATAAGCTTTTCATTAACCACATGCCCTTTTCCTTTAAGTTCAAATAAAATAAATTTCTCACCACAAAACATGTTTATCTTCTAAACATGTTATTCTCTTAACAATTTACAAGTTAATCAGATTTCAAGAAAGCAATTCATCAAGTTCATAAACAATATGAATTTTGACTCAATCACCTAACTAGCAATAGTTTAGAGTAGTTCATGAGTTCAATCCTCATAATTTCTATAGTTAATTTAGTTTAATAGAATTCAACCAATATGAAATTGATAAAATTATTAAGGAGACTATTATGGATTTCCCATACCTAATTTGTCTTAAGCCAATAGGAAAGATATTTCATCAACTTATCATAATAATTTTTTTCTACATTTCAAAATTTTGAAAATCAATTTAATTCTACTTAAATCCAACACATAAAAGAGAGTTACAATACTAAAGGATAGATACCTAGTTCACAATGACTCCATATATCAAAATCAATTATTCCCAACATTCTAAACCACCTAATGGTGTTGATTATACCAATATTAGTATCTTCATTTCTAATAAAAAGAAAATAATTGATTTAAATATCAAGCAAATTCATGTTACGAACCTCTATCCATTTAAATTTAATTACGCATGATCAATCCTCCTTAATCATGTGTATGAGATTTCATCAAAATAATTTTTCCATTCTAAAAAGAAGAATTACTTAGCTCATAGATATATGTTAGTATGGATTCCACACCCTTACCTTACCTCATAGATATATGCTAGTATGGATTCCACACCCATACAATAGCTCATAGATATATGCTAGTATGGATTCCACACCCATACATAACTTAAGGAAATATAACCTTCAAGTGTTCCTTAAAATGGCTTCCACAACCATTCATGCACAAGTCATTTAAGCCTCTTGTTTATTAGGAAGGTCATAGCACAACCTAGTATTTGAGTAATTTCAAGTTATTTGATGCATAATGTCAATCCAAACTACACAAAATCATGTCAAGGAAATCATAGAAATTTCATTCTTAATCATTAATAGTGTATTCCCAAATCATATTTTAACACATCAAATTAATGCACATACATTGCTTGTGAATCTACATTCACAATTAAAAGTAACATCCTTCAAGGTAAATTTTGTTAAGTTTCCGTTAGTGTAGATATGAAAAGAGTCAAAATTTAACATGATGAACTCAATCATCACATTAATTGAATCTCAACCTTACACATTTTACACATTCCCAAAGAATACACACCAAGGTCATCATACTATAGTCCAAAGTAGGCCAATATTTTTCTTAGTAGATATGATTTCAACTAGCAAAGATGTATAGTAAGCCCATATCACATTGATAATAATGCATTAAACATATATGCAACCATGCATGCGTTCCATATATCTCACTCACCCATTGACAATCAATCCATTCACACACTTAGGTTTAATCCAAACTTCTCAAGCACCTCCTTTCCCAGCATGTATTTAAGTCCTTTAACATATTTCCAATAATTTGTCTTAACAAAAATATTAAGGAATATAAGAAAGCATTATCTTTCTTTCATGAGTTTCTAAATGACATAATAATAATAATATCCCCTATGCAACCAATATGCTCCCAAGTCAACATATACAACAATTCAACATGCATACATCATCAACCTATAAGAAATCATGTTGACCCATTAGGCCTTAGTGTTGTAGTTGGCTCTGATATCATATGTAAGGTCCTATGTTACCAACCATTAAAAATATAGACAAATATAGGTCGAATTGAACACTAATACTCGATTATTACTTTTTTTTCTATAAATAATATGACTAACTTAGTTATCATGTAATATTTTTCCTTAATTTATTTCAATATAAGAATATAACATAATAATTCAGAGATAACTTTCCCTTAAAACCAATTCCAAAACACATTTCCTCTCAAGTTTAAGAGATGATAGCATGTTCTCTTTTCATACTTACACATGAGCTCTACGTAAGACTGGAAATGAATTCCACCATAATTCCATGTGCGAACATTAAGCCATATCAACCTATTTAATTTATTAGATTATGCTAAATAAGCTCCACTTGTTGACTCTTGATATCATAACCACAAAAGTATCATGCTTCATTTACAAAAATCACATATAAATGTATGAGTATTAACCTACCTATAGGAAGGTAACTGAGGAAAGGAAACCTATAACAAGGTAACTGAGGAAAGGATATGCCTCTCTTCATCAATAAATCTAATAAATATGATATGTTTATGAAATGGAATCACAAAATATATTGACGCAACAACATTTCCAAATTCATCAATTAGAAATTCTCAATCCCAACTATTAAGGCAATGCTTCAATCATGAAATTGTATAATAAATGCTGCAGTAAGAGAAACTACTGTTACCAATTCATAAGCATGTTATTCTTCAAAAAGTGTCAAGTAAGATAATGGATCTGCACAAATTGATAGTGGTTTTCTACAGTCATTGAAGCATAAGATTACACCCATGAATACATGCAACTCAGCGAAACTTATTATGCTCACTTTAATCCTACACAATTGGTCACTGTAAAATTTGTTTCCAACAACAATCCCCCTTTTTTTGTCATGATAGCTTTAGATGATAAAAGCAACAATTGTCCTACTGAAATTTTATGTATTAAATTCATTTTCACATTCATACAAAATTTGCAGACATAGGAAGTTATATCTATTGAAATTTCTAGTACATAAAATCTACAATCATTAAGACATTTAATCTAACAATTTATGTGCATAAAAACTATAGCCTTTGAGGCCTTTTGACAAACACATTGAAAACATGAAATCTAAAACCATTGAGGCATTTTGACAAACAATTTTCAAGCATGCAATCTATAACCATTGGGGTGTCATTTTTTCAAACACTTTGCAAGCATGTAATCTGTTAGCGCTCGAATATACCTTAGGCTGAAATAAGGTAAGACTCAAGGCTACATCAAACCACGCTCAACCTCGTAGCTAGCGTTACGAGGACATGAGAGGGCTCTCTCCGGGTCAATCTCGGCAAAAGATAATCAACGAGGTTGAGATGACTGAATTGATGACTAATTTTAGGCTAGGTATGAAGTACAAGGACTTTGGATTGATTTTTTAAGGTTTCGTTGAATTCAAGGGAAAGGCAATTTTGGGTGTGGGGATGAGGCACAGCTTTTGCAGAGGTCTACTTGGGGCAAGATAGGTGATTGTTTTGATGTCTTTAAAGTGATTGAATGGATAGGTTTGACTGGTGAGAGGTTAAGGAGAGCAAGCAACTTTCAAGGATTCTCCATAAACATATGAAAACATGGAAAATTAAACAAATTTAAAGGCGGAGCATAGCAAATTTATGGATTCTACCTTAACACTTCATTTGTTCAATTGCAGAAGATTAAAGAAGGAAAGAGGTACACATACACAACTTAAAAGTACTGAAAGAAACACACTATCAAGACATAAAGCCACATGAATCCCAAATAGTGATGCAAAACCCTAGTCTTTCCTTTGCCAAATATGTACAATAGAGTGTCAAGAAATTCCCAAGAGTCCCACACTGAAAATGACTAAGAAAATACATAATATAGGCAAGCCAACACATTCCCTTGCCTCTAGGGGTCGAGCTCATTATCCTAGGAGCTGTTTCAACCAATTCTAAACAAAGCACTACAATCTAGGCAGTCAAAACAACTTGCCTCTATAAGCTAGGAAACCAATTCATTCATTAAATTTTTGCTATTTTATGAATGAATCATCTAGAATAGGTAAATAAGTGTCAAATAAACATAATATTCTATTAATTAAATCAAGAAGGGTGAAAAATCCCATCACAAGTCAAAACTGGTCAAACTGGCTTCATTTGCTGAGCTGAGGACGAAAACTGTGCCAAAAAACCTTGTGCGCCACGCGCCTTTCCACCTACTTTTGGGGCACTTCCCGGAATCCACATTGAGCTCGGGTTGGCTTGTTGGAAAGCCCTGGATCTCTACTTTCTAAACTAAGTGGAATTTTCCAATTTGGTGTCCATTTGACCCTCCAAAAATGCATTCTCCCAGAAGTACTTCCTGCTGGTGCCAAAAAGTGGCAGAAAGGTGGTTTTCATGATGTTTTTGAGCCTTTTGGTCACCCAATACTTGATGAAATGTCTTGGAAATGGCTGAGAATATGTATTTAATCATGAAAAATCCAAAACTACAAGCCATTTTGGATTTGTACCTCCCCATCTTAGGGGTCGCGCGCTGCGCACTACGCATAGAGCCAAAAAACCTGTTTTGTAAGCCAAAAATTTCAAAACGACAAACTTTTCTCCAAATTTGCCCAAATTTGGAGTGAAGACCCTCCATCATGTATCATGCTCAACTAATGAAGCCTCGGCCAAAACTCGAAGTGGATCGGGCCTTTTGTGTTGTTTTAGCGCTTTGCTCAAACGCCTCTTGAGGATCTTCATTTTCACTTTGCAAACATGCATGCGAGCCCAATAGTGAGTTTTCATATGGCGAAGCATGTCTTTGTCCCTGTTTTCCTTCACCAACAACTTCTCCAAATGAGTGTTTACCCGGATGAGCATTGATTCTCGATCAATAGGTGTCAAATCACCAGGTCTCCTTCGGGCCAATTCCCGGTCTTCCCGGATCTTCCGCAGCTCATAAAGTTCATGCTCATCTTCCAGCTGTTTGTTGAGCTGCTCCAAGTAGTTGATCACCCATTTAGCCATCTGCAATTTCTTTTGCAGCGACTCATTCTCGGCCCTTTGCTCTCGGATGATCTCCTTGAGCTCCAAGTTAGGAGAGCTAACATCAACATCAATGATACCCATGTCCTGACCTCCTGAAGGACCCTCATCAAACATGGGTCTCTTGCCCCTATCCTGAATCTGTACCTATGCTGAAGACAGAGGTGAGACCCCTTCCACGTGATGTGCAGATAATACTCGTTGTGCTGATGATGTCAATGAGACCCCTTCCATCCCGGGTGGAGATAGTACTCGTCGTGCAGATGCAAATAAGGTCCTGTGGCCTCTCTGCTATGTCACATATACTGGAGCATCGACATGCTCGGTCTCAGGAATGTCGAACTGCTGTGAAGGCCCTCCCTCATCATGAACTATCTCTGAAGGAGGCTGTAGCACGAAAAAGTAATCACGGGAGATGAAATCCTCCCAAGTAACACCCTGCTATGCCAACTGATGCATCACTATGATTTTGATCAATGCATAATGATATATGCTCCTACGTTGATGTGTCAGGCTCTTCCTTTGTACTAAAGGCACCATCCTCTCTATGTTTCGACACATGAAAAACAAAATGTTCATCATACGTACCCTTGTAAAATGCATCAATAAAAGGACATGGTACGCATAAAGACGCGAGAATCTGCCCTCACAGCTGAAATACCGAATGATGAGTTTCATTAACGGTGCAAACTCATCTTTCAGGAATCTAAAAGGAAAGGCTGCACTCAAGTGTCTGATATATATGGGCTTGATATATGGCTCATAGTAAAATTTGTCTAGCATTTGGCGTTTGCTCCATTCCTCCCCTACATTTGGTATCCCGGTGGCTTGAGCAATAGTATCGGGTGACAAGGTAAAGTTCACTCCGGCAAGGTTTATCTGACCATCTTGTAGATTAAGGACAAATAGACGGACTAGTTCCCGATGATGTTGAGTTTGTGAGATCATCTCACAATAATGGTAACATGATTGGCGCCGAAAACAATCCATTACAAGTGGGCAAGATTGCAATTGAGCCAAAGAAGTAGGCTCCTCCCTAACATGTTGTCCACTTTTTCCACCTTTGTGATAACTCCGTGGCACATTAGGCACATTTACCTCCGGTGTAGAGTCACTATCATATTCCTGCTCATATACTGACTCGGTCTCTGACATGTTCTTTAGAAACAAGACAACTGGAATATATATATGATGCTATACAATTGTGTGCAAAATTGACTGTAGACTTTTTCTTTTTCTCAAAATGTTGTGACCAAGGGGACACAAATGTATAAGGGAATTGTTAGGAAAGGGAAAACATTAGGGAAATGGGGAAAATGGAAATAAAACAAGGAATTTAGGGAAGGGAAGGGACATGGAAATCTTGAAGTTTTAGGGTTTTGGGATGAGGTAGGGATTATATGTTTGTAATAGAAGGGAGGGATTAGGATTTGAGGGAGCATAGTGTAGGGTTTTATGAGGAATTATTGGGGAAAATATTGGTGAATATAGGGGATGGGAAACAAAGCAAATAGGAAAACATGATAACCTTTGCAACATTTATTTTTTAAAACCCTACAGCAATTTTGGCATTCAAATTGTTACATCAATTTAATGGACAAGGAGGGTTTTTACACTTTGTTTTTCATGGCAAATATATCATAATCTCTTACATAAACCTTTCAAAACCAAGAACAAGCCATGGAGAAAAGCCTACCTGCGAATTTATGCTTGAGAAGAGACGTTTTAGTGTTTTCTGGACAAAGTTTGGGCATAAACCTCAGTGCGCCACGCGCCTCACCCAACGCGTCGCGCGCTCCTGATGCGCCGCGCGCGTGCAAATTACCACTGCGTTTGGTCGCCTGATGTACCGCGCACCCTGGAAATGGCCCAATTTGCTTACAAACTCACAAAATTGCCTTAGAACAATGCTCTTCACTCTTGGAATGTGGAATGGGTTGCAAATGAAGAGAAATATCTTCATATAGACTCCTTTTTATTTTTACTTGACCAAAACCCATTTTCTTATGTTTTGTTGTTGACACTTTTTCAAAATTAATAGACTCTGACCTTTTGGTTTCCTCCTTTAAAATTGGTTGAAATAATGATTTTCTCTGATAATTTTTTGTAGGGATAGCTCTAATATGCTCTGGAAAAGGAGACCAAGGCCGCACTTGAACGATTGAAGAACTGAAATTGTGAAAATTTTTACAAAAATGAGATGGCGACTTATCTTCAAAACAGAGTTTTGAAGAGAAGTCATACTTTATCTGTATAATGATGAAAATTATTGAAGTGATTATCTATCAAAGACATCCCTCTGGCCTGCTGGTCTTCTAAGACTTTTCAAAACAAAATTGACTCAACCCTAGACCTAAGACCTAAAAATTTAAAACATGATTGTAAATGACCTTTGAAGACTTATTTTAATGAATAGACCTGAACCAGCAGTGCCAAGCACGAGGGGAATGAGTGACACAAACCGCTCCATCAGAGTTATGGCATGCCTAACGAAATGCAACTGATCAAGACTGTTGGGACACCTAAACAATGAAATGCATAAAGAGCTTTGGTCTCTGATGGAGGGATAACTAGACCGACTCTAACATTGGCTCCAATGGGGATAGTAGCTCCTTGGAGATGCTAAGAACCGTAGATCTCTGTAAGAGCTAGATAGTGCCTTCATCCATTGGGCGATGGAGTCATTATTTCAACACAAAATCTTGAGAATTTGACTGAAAAACCAAAAACCGCTTTGACCAAACTAGACTTGAAACTAAAAGATTTAGACAACTGACTTGACAAACTTAGACTAACTAACCTTCATTTTCAGAATTATAGCCTTCACCTCGGGCCCCAGACTGAAGATGATAAGTTAGTTTACATGTGAAATAGAACAAAAGTAAAATGATATGTACAATGATGATGAAATGAGCAGAAAATACTCAGAAGTAGTATCTCTTTAACAGCCGACCATTAATCAGCCCTCCAGGACTTTCATCTCCATTCATTTCTTTGAGAAGGAAAGCGTTTTGGCCACGATATGCTGCAATCTTGTAAGGACCCTTCCATAAATTTTCAAATTTTCCATGCTTTCCCTTGTCTTCATGTCAAGCATCCCACCTTAAAACTACCTCATCTAGCTGAAATGTGTCCACCTTTGCTTTCCGATCATAAATATTTTGATGTGCTCCTGCAACTTACAAGTGTTTTGAAATACCTCCTCCCGTGTCTACTGTAAATGAATCATCTGATTAATCCTTCTCTACATAGGATCTTCCTCACTACCCGCTTCTTGAAGCAATTTAACTACCGGGACAACGAGCGAAGTAGGAAAAACCGTGTCTGTTCCGTACACCAACTCGAAAGGAGACATGCCAATAGACTTTTTTTGACTCACCCTATCAGCCCATAGTGCATTTATCAACTTCTTGTGCCAGCCCGTTTTACTGATTTCCAACAATTTCTTAATGATATTGACCAAAGATTTATTAGATGGCTCCGCCAATCCATTTCCTTGAGGGTGGTATGCGGTTGAATGTCCCAAGATGATATTGTACTTATAGAAAAACTCAACCATCCTTTTTGACTTAAATGTTGCTACATTATCTGTGATTAGCTTACTTGGACATCCAAAACGTGACAAAATGTTGGTTTCCAGAAAAGAAATAATTACTGCATCCGTAGCTTGTCGAGTAGGAATTGCTTCAATCCATTTTGTGAAGTAGTCTGTGGCTGTCAATATCCATCGATGCTATCCTTATGATGTCGGATGAATTTCACCGATGAAATCCAATCCCCACTGCTGAAAAGGTGCACTCACTTCAATTGGTTTGAGAGGCAAAGGCTGGAGTTTCTGCTTCCCTTCAAAAATTTGGCATTCATGACAATTTTTAACAGCCTTATATACATCTGAAAATAATGAAGGCCAATAATATCCTGCTCTTAGAATCTTGCTTGTTGTGGTCTTCCAAAACAAATGACCTCCAAAGTCCCCTCTATGAAAGTCTTCCATGACTCTTTTGGCTTCCTCCTCTACCAAACAAATCAATAACATTCCACCAGGGTCTTTCCAAAACAATGTTGAATCTAGTATGCAGAATTTTGCAGCTTTCAATTTCAAAGTTCTACTTCTGTTTCTAGGCATTCCGGGAGGTGAAGACAAATGTTGAAGTACATATAAAATGTCAGCATACCAAGGAGAAGAAAGAAACATTTCAGATACTTGAACGGATGGATTCTCCTCATCTTCATCAGACATGGCAGTAATCAAATTTATGTCTAGAACTTGCAAATTCGTTTCAGCCATTAACTTGGCGAGTCCTTGACCTTTGATCAGCTTGGTGGGTTTAATCTATACATCATACTCTAACAACGCAGCAATCCACTTACCCCGTCTGCCTTCTGGATCTGCCTGTACTAAAATATCTTTAACTGTTGCATTAGGAACATAAGCTAGAATATGGGAATGCAATATATACACACGGAAATCTTTCAAGGCCTTTACAAGCGCAAGTGCTTGTTTCTCAATGATGTTATATTTAAATGCTCCATCTCTTATAATCCGACTGAAAAAAAGCAATGGGCTTTTCAACACCTTCCCTCTTCTGCATTAATACAGCTGCAAAAGTGTGCTCAGAAGCAAATGAGAACAAAATAAAATCCTGAGTGTAGTCTGGGCTAATCAAAATAGGAGCTGGAGAAATAGCTAACTTCACTAAATTAAATGATTTCACCGCCTCTTCGGTCCACTTTACCTGACTGTCCTTTTTCAGCATGCTCGTGATTTCTCTAAGATGCTCCGCTAGATTTGGAATGAAGCGACGCAGAAAATTCAGTTTACCATTAAAGGACTGTATTTCTTTCTTGTTTCGGGGCTGTTCAATTTGCTGAATGGCTTCAACACGTGCAGGGTCAACACGGATGTCGTCTTTAGATATGATGTGGCCAAGAAGTTTGCCCTCATCCATGGCAAAAAGACTCTTTTTTGGATTCAGCAAAATGCCATATTTTATGCACTTTGGAAAACAATCTTCAAATGATACAAATGTTCCTAATCAGAATTGGAAAACACAGTTCAATCATCAAGATAAACAACTAAAAATACATCTTTTTCATTAGCGAAAGCCATGTCAATTGCATGCTGAAAGGTGGCTCCTGCATTTTTCAAACCAAATGGCATCTTTGCATAATGAAATGTTCCCCATGGAGTGGTGAACGTTGTCTTATCACGGTCATCTTCATGCACCAGAATTTGATTGTATCCTGAATAGCCGTCGAGTAGTGACATCCTTGATGCTCCAACTACTCGCTGCAATATATGGTCCATTTTGGGCAGCGAATAATTGTCTTTTAAGGACACCTTATTCAAATTTCTGAAGTCAATACATAAACGGATCTCACCTGTTTTCTTTCTTACGGGCACCAAGTTTGATATCCAATCTGAAAATCGGATAGGCACAATGGTTCCTGACTTATACAATCTGTTTACCTCTTTTTCAATTAATGGTAGCAGCTTCGGATTGATTCTCCTCAACTTTTGACGAAAAGGCTTCTGATTTGGCTTAATAGGAATAGTATGCTGAATGATATTTGTGTCATATGTTTTTAAATCTGAGTAATCCCATGCAAAAACATCAGAAAATAAAGACACAAATTTCACATATTCTGCTTTTACCTTTGGTAAAAATGACTTTGATAGCTTTACCCTCTTGGGATTTTCAGCTGTCCCAATGTTTACCTCTTCAACACCTTTTTCAGTCGATCTTAATGTCGGTTTGCGGGCCACATCATCTTGGTCAAACAGCTCCTCTAAAGGAATCAATCCCTTAGGAATAATGTTATCTTTAAGTTGCAGCACGTCCATTTGATTTACTTGTATATTATCACTACCATCATCATGTTCAGTATCAATTGAGGTATCTTTGAACTTACCCTTATTTTGCAGAAACTGATTGATCTCTTCATCATCTTGAAAGACTTCCCAACATCGCTGATTGTCTGGAACGGTGGGACGGTGTTTCACATGAATCTCAAACTTGTTGCTAGAATTCATTGGAATTTTTAAATTGCTTGCTGCCTTAGCAAGTCCATCAGCGACACCATTTTGTATTCGAGGCACACATGTCAAGGTATGATCAGAAAATAACTTCAAAATATCTAAGACTGCATTTCGATATGCCCTCATACGAGGGTGCTTGGCCTGAAACTCACCCTTAACTTGCTTTATCACCAACTCGAAATCACCATAGACCGCAATTTTCTTCGCTTTTAGCTTTCTAAGAATCTTAAGGCCAGCAATGAGAGCCTCATATTCCGCCTCATTATTTGAACAATCAAATGCTAGTTTATAGGAACACACTCTCACCTTGCTTGGAACTTTGTCTTGAGCGGAAAAGGGACTTCGAATCCACACACCAATACCAACACCATCACTACCTACTGCGCCATCAAAATCCATGGTCCAAAGACCATCTTCATCTTCTTCCAAGTGTTGAAATTGTGTTAGCTCTGTTTTTTCTGTTTGTTGCCTCTTATCTTCAGCTGTTTGCTCCATAGTAGCCTGCTTTTCTCCTCTTTCCTTTTGCACAACTTCTCTGAAATTTTCAGTGATCTCTGGTATATCTTCCGCCTCAACTAACTGACTATCTAGATCATTAAAACTATCAGCAAATAAAATAAACGACTCCAAATCTGTATGTACATAATTTACAGGATGATTGATTCGCTTCTCTTTGCTGGTTATCATGTATTTCATCTTTTTCTCTCGATATAGCTTTCTCATCTGACCGAAGACTGGAATTGTAGCATAAGAAAATTCTAACTGTAGAGTACCCTTCAACTTAGCCCCCCAAGATCTTGAAAGTAGCATACCAAAACGTGGAGGAATGTCCGCCACAACCACATCCATCAAGACATTCTTCGCTGGAATTTGGTCTAAGCTGACAACCAAATCTTTGATGAGCCCGATACATCTCACACGGCTGGAATCAAATGAATACAAATCATGATATTTCCTTTTAATGTCTAACGCCAACTTCTCCATGATCGCCTTTGGCATCAAATTGTGTGAAGCACCCGAATCGAACATAGCATTGTGCAAAACATATTCATGCAATCTCAAATTGATATAAAAGGGAGGAACATCACTATCAGGGGACTCACCATCCAATGCTAGCCCAAATATCAATTCTGGCTTATCATCTTCAACATTCACCGTGTCAAACATGGGATCAAAATTTAGAAGTTTAGAGACTTAACCTCGGTAGCTGCTGTTTTTCATGATTTTAGTCAAAGGAATAGATACTTCTAATTTGGAAATTTCATTTTCCAAACTAAATGCTGAAACTTTTTCGACTTCTTTGACCGGAACTTCTCTCCTATCTTTGATTATGCTTGCCTGATTTGTCCTTTCTGCTGCTGATATCTTGCTAGTTGTGGGATCAATTGTCTCCTTCCCTTTCTTCTGTGGTATTGGTGAATCCGTCTTAGGTGTTGTAGCTTATTTTCTTTTCTGAATTGGATTGATGGGCACATCTGGGTTTCTCAATGAATACTGCTTCTGTTGAGTGGACAAAGCATTCAAATATCCTCTTTGGTAATCATCTAAATCTGCATCATTAGCTAAGATAAAATCTTCATCTTGTTGGGCGCCTGAACTTTCTCCATATTCTTCTTCTTCAGTGATGTAAATGGCAGATCATCAGGAGTAAAGAAGTGATTTTGGTCCCCTACTACATCATCATCTTCATCTGAATCTTGACTCACAAAATTCTGCAAAAGAGGAGTCTTGATCTGTTGTTGGACTGCCGGCTCTTGTGCTCTTTGTTCACGCTGCTTAATTTTGAACTGAGGTTGTTGCTGGCCACGGTAATTTGGATTACGAATATGCGGTTCTGATTTGTCAAGATTCATTCTTTTGAACATTTTTTCCATCTCACGAAGCTAAGGCGGTTCTGATGTGGATTCTTCTCTTATAGTCACTCTTTTCTCTGCCTTCAACCGTGCTCTCTTGTCATTCAGATTCGCCTCAACATTAACAGAAATCTTTTGCATATCTTCTAAAGTAGGTGGATCTCTATCCCGTAATGAATAATCCATCTCCGGATCAAAACCATCAGGGAATTTGAGAAGAGCTGATATTCTAGATGGTCTTAAATCATCGGGAATAGCATTATAAACTGTATTGAACCTGATAATGTACTCTTGGACATACTCACCATGATTGCGTTTGATATTATTGTACTCGGCATTGATCTGAAGCGGATCCTTCCTGAGTTCCCAACGATCTAGAAACTGTTTCTGAAGTTCAGCCAACGTAGGTATACTTCTAGCTCCCAAGCCTCTGAACCATTTTCTTACCTCTCCTCCGAATGTTTGCACAAACAATCGCATAGTCACGTCCTCTTCATTAATCTCATATAAATCACAAAAATTTTCCATTTTGTCTATGTGCTGCTGAGCGGACACACTTTGAGGAGTGCCATCAAATAAAGGAATCTTACTCTGATAATCCGCGGGCATATCATGCAATTGCTGAGGTAAACCGAGAGGTGCGACACGAGCAGTCGTTGCTCTAGGTGGATCTAGTCTAGGGGTTGTTGGTGGAGTGGGTGTAGTTGTTGTATGAGGAGTATTTGGAGGTGTGTGCGGAGGAGAAGCGATGTGGGATGAAGGAGGGGAATTGGCTGCAGATTCTGAATAAGTAATTATAGGTTGCACAGGGATGGTAGGAATGAAAGGCGGTTTAGTAGGAATTCTAGAGGTGGATGTTGTGACAGTAGATCCAATATTTGCAGATACAGCTTCTAAGAAATTAGCAAGATTTGCAGCTTGGATGTCGGTCTGAAGGTGCCTCAAGATAAAATTGTCAATTAATCTATTGTGCTTTTCAAATTCAAGAGCTGCAGCAAAATCAGGATTTGGAACTATAGAATCAAGAGCGTTTTCAGACTTGGTTTTAAACAATGACAATTCAAACTTTTCGTCAAAAGCAAGTTCTTCAAGGTATTCAAAAATTGCAGGACATGAATGAGATTTAACCACGGGAGTCACCGAGCTTTCTTGATGGAGGATTTTTCGAATCAAGTTTGGATTTTCGTAAATAGGAGGTGGATTCGGATCTGGATTAGCTCTTGAATGTCTTTTTGAAGCCAATGTGTTTATCAGAAGATCAAAAGAATTAAAATAATTCAGCCAATCGTTTTCTAGACTCAATCATCTGAAGGTCTAGAATGAACAAAAGTACTGGGGTGATTTGCAAATCAAGTTTTCACAAGCTAACCGAAGAGATCGACTGAAGCAACGTTTATCTACTTTCGCTTATGCATAACAAGAGCGTTTCGAAAGCTACCTGGCGTGACTTCAGACTCCGTCTAAGACTTGTGAAACAGACTCATCAGCAAGCAAACCATTGAGATTTCTTCCCTAGTATGGTCGCCACTATGTTAGTGCTCGAATATACCTTAGGCTGAAATAAGGTAAGACTCAAGGCTACATCAAACCACACTCAGCCTCGTAGCTAGCCCTACGAGGACAGGAGAGGGCTCTCTCTGGGTCAATCTCGACAAAAGATAATCAACGAGGTCGAGATGACTGAATTGATGACTAATTTTAGGCTAGGTATGAAGTACAAGGACTTTGGAATTGATTTTTTAAGGTTTCATTGAATTCAAGGGAAAGGCAATTTTGGGTGCGGGGATGAGGCACAACTTTTGCAGAGGTCTACTTGGGGCAAGATAGGCGATTGTTTTGATGCCTTTAAAGAGATTGAATGGATAGGTCTGACTGGTGAGAGGTTAAGGAGAGCAAGCAACTTTCAAGGATTCTCCTTAAACAGATGAAAACATGGAAAATTAAACAAATTTAAAGGCAGAGCATAGCAAATTTGTGGATTCTACCTTAACTCTTCATTTGTTCAATTGCAGAAGATTAAAGAAGGAAAGCGGTACACATACACAACTTACAAGTACTGAAAGAAACACACCATCAAGACATAAAGCCACATGAATCCCAAATAGTGTTGCAAAACCCTGGTATTTCCTTTGCTAAAAATGCAGATAAGATATGTACAATAGAGTGTCAAGCTATTCCCAAGAGTCCCACACTGAAAATGACTAAGAAAATACATAATATAGGCAAGACAACACATTCCCTTGCCTCTAAGGGTCGAGCTCATCATCCTAGGAGTTGTTTCAACCAATTCTAAACAAAGTACTACAATCTAGGCAGTCAAAACAACTTGCCTCTATAAGCTAGGAAACCAATTCATTCATTAATTTTTTGCTATTTTATGAATGAATAACATAGAATAAGTAAATAAGTGTCAAATCAACATAATATTCCATTAATTACATCAAGAAGGGTGAAAAATCCCATCACAAGTCAAAACTGGTCAAACTGGCTTCATTTGCTGAGCTGAGGACGAAAATTGTGCCAAAAAACCCTCTGCGCCGCGCGCTTGAGCCCTGTGCACCACGCGCCTTTCCACCTACTTTTGGGGCACTTCTCGGCATCCCAATTGAGCTCAGGTTGGCTTGTTGGAAAGCCCTGGATGTCTAATTTCTAACCCAAGTGGCAGTTTCTAATTTGGTGTCCATTTGACCCTCCAAAAATGCATTCTCTCAAAAGTACTTCTTGCTGGTGCAAAAAGTGGCAGAAAGGTGGTTTTCATGATGTTTTTGAGCCTTTTGGTCACCCAGAACTTGATGAAATGTCTTGGCAATGGTTGAGCATATGTATTTCGTCATGAAAAATCCAAAACTACAAGCCATTTGTGATTTGGACCTCCCCATCTTATGGGTCGCGCACTGCGCGCTACACGTAGAGCCAAAAAACTTGTTTTGCAAGCCAAAAATTTCAAAACGAAAAAAATTTCTCCAAATTTGCCCAAATTTGGAGTGAAGACCCTCCATCATGTATCATGTGCAACTAAGGAAGCCTCGGGCAAAACTCGAAGTGGATTGGGCCTTTTGCGTTGTTTTAGCGCTTTGCTCAAACGCCTCTTGAGGATCTTCATTTTCACTTTGCAAACATGCATGCGAGCCCAATAGTGAGTTTTCATATGGTGAAGCATGTCTTTGTCCCTATTTTCCTTTTCCAACAACTTCTCCAAATGAGTGTTTACCCAGATGAGCATTTATTCTCGATCAATAGGTGTCAAATCACCGGGTCGCCTTCGGGCCAATTCCCGGTCTTCCCGGATCTTCCGCAGCTCATAAAGTTCATGCTCATCTTCCAGCTGTTTGTTGCGTTGCTCCAAGTAGTTGATCACCCATTAGCCATCTGCAATTTCTTTTGCAGTGACTCATTCTCGGCCCTTTGCTCTCAGATGATCTCCTTGAGCTTCGAGTTAGGAGAGCTAGCATCAACATCAATGATACCCATGTCCTGACCTCCTGAAGGACCCTCATCAAACATGGATCTCTTGCCCCTATCCTGAATCTGTACCTATGCTGAAGACGGAGGCAAGACCCCTTCCACATGATGTGGAGATAATACTCGTTGTGCTGATGATGTCAACGAGACCCCTTCCACCCCAGGTGGAGATAGTACTCATCGTGCAGATGCAAATAAGGCCCTGTGGCCTCTCTGATATGTCACATATACTGGAGCATTGACATGCTCAGACTCAGGAATGTCAAACTGCTGTGAAGGCCCTCCCTCATCATGAACTATCTCTGGAGGAGGTTGTAGCGCAAAAAAGTAATCACGGGAGATGAAATCCTCCCAAGTAACACCCTGCTGTGCTAACTGATGCATCACTATGATTTTGATCAATGCATAATGACATATGCTGATGTTTCAGGCTCTTCCTCTGTACTAAAGGCACCATCCTCTCTATGTTGCGACACATGAAAAACGGAATGTTCATCATACGTACCCTTGTGAAATGCATCAATAAACGGACATGGTACGCATAAAGACGCGAGAATCTGCCCTCATAGCTGAAATACCGAATGATGAGTTTCATTAACGGTGCAAACTCATCTTTCAGGAATCTGAAAGGAAAGGCTGCACTCAAGTGTCTGATATATCTGGGCTTGATATATGGCTCATAGTAAAATCTGTCTAGCATCTGGCGTTTGCTCCATTCCTCCCCTACATTTGGTATCCCAGTGGCTTGAGCAATAGTATCGGGTGACAAGGTAAAGTTCACTCCGGCAAGGTTTACCTGACCATCCTGTAGATTAAGGACAAATAGACGGACTAGTTCCCGATGATGCTGAGTTTGTGAGATCATCTCACAATAATGGTAACATGATTGGTGCCGAAAACAATCCATTGCAAGTGCGCAAGCTTGCAATTGAGCCAAAGAAGTAGGCTCCTCCATAACATGTTGTCCACTTTGCCACCTTTGTGATACCTCCGTGGCACATTAGGCACATTTACCTCCGGTTAGAGTCACTATCATATTCCTGCTCATATACTGACTCGGTCTCTGACATGTTCTTTAGAAACAAGATAGCTGGAATATATATATGCTGATATACAATTGTGTGCAAAATTGACTGTAGACTTTTTCTTTTTCTCAAAATGTTGTGACCAAGGGGACAAAAATGTACAAGGGAATTGTTAGGAAAGGGAAAACATTAGGGAAATGGGGAAAATGGAAATAAAACAAGGAATTTAGGGAAGGGAAGGGACATGGAAATCTTGAAGTTTTAGGGTTTTGGGATGAGGTAGGGATTATATGTTTGTAAAGAAGGGAGGGATTAGGATTTGAGGGAGGATAGTGTAGGGTTTTATGAGGAATTATTGGGGAAAATATTGGTGAATATAGGGGATGGGAAACAAAGGAAATAGGAAAACATGATAACCTTGGCAACATTTATTTTTTAAAAACCTACAGCAATTTCGGCATTCAAATTGTTACAGCAATTTAATGGACAAGGAGGGTTTTTACACTTGGTTTTTCATGGCAAATATATCATAATCTCTTACATAAACCTTTCAAAACCAAGAACAAGCCATGGAGAAAAGCCTACCTGCGAATTTATGCTTGATTAGAGGCGTTTTAGTGTTTTCTGGACAAAGTTTGGGCATAAACCTCAGTGTGTCGTGCGCTTCACCCAACGTGCCACGCACTCCTGATGCGCCGCGCGCGTGCAAATTAGCACTGCGTTTGGTCGCCTAATGCGCTGCGCGCCCCTGATGCGCCGCGCGCCCTGGAAATGGCCCAATTTGCTTACAAACTCACAAAATTGCCTTAGAACGATGCTCTTCACTCTTGGAATGTGGAATGGGTTGCAAATTAAGAGAAATATCTTCATATAGACTCCTTTTTTATTTTTGCTTGACCAAAACCCATTTTCTTATGTTTTGTTGTTGACACTTTTTCAAAATTAATAGACTTTGACCTTTATGGTTTCGTCCTTTAAAATTGGTTGAAATAATGATTTTCTCTGATAATTGTTTGCATGGATAGCTCTAATATGCTCTGGAAAAGGAGACCAAGGCAGCACTTGAACGATTGAAGAATTGAAATTGTGAAAATTTTTACAAAAATGAGATGGCGACTTATCTTCAAAACAGAGTTTTGAAGAGAAGTCATACTTTATCTGTACAATGATGAAAATTATTGAAGTGATTATCTATCAAAGACATCCCTCTGGCCTGCTGGTCTTCTAATACTTTTCAAAACAAAATTGACTCAACCCTAGACCTAAGAACTAAAAATTTAAAACATGATTGTAAATGACCTTTGAAGACTTATTTTAATGAATAGACCTGAACCAGCAGTGCCAAGAACGAGGGGAATGAGTGACACAAACCGCTCCATCAGAGTTATGGCATGCCTAACGAAATGCAACTGATCAAGACTGATGGGACACCTAAACAATGAAATGCATAAAGAGCTTTGATCTCTGACGGAGGGATAACTAGGCCGACTCTAACATAATCTACAACCATTGAGGCATTTTGTCAAACACTTGGCAACAATGAATTTGAGATTCTTCTTCAACCTATTTAACTCATAAAATTTAGAAATTAAAAAACTTCAAATGTTGACATATTAAAACAATGACTAAATAATCTTAGTCTTTAATCAAAAAATTGACAACAGGCACACATAATTGACAACATCAATTTGCAAAATTGTGCAGGTTTACGATCTAGGTTTTGAAAAGTATTTTTTTTAATCAAGTCAAGGGTTACATGTCCATATGGTACATATACCCCCTGATGTTGAGATGAATTGCAATAAAAACGCTCAGGCATGTGATTATTTAAAACAACAACAAAAAATGAATTCCTACTATCTCATTTGCAACTTTTGTCAAACACTAAGTACGAAAACTTCATCTACCATTATACACGGAGAAAGAAAACTCAAATTTATGCTAATTTGATATTTTCATCAAACTCATGGCAGTCTAAATGCTTCATCCATTAAGACCTTCTATTAATTAGTTTGCACCAACATTGTACAAAAAATAACTTACATAAAATGAACTACAACTATTGCAAAATTTCTTCAAACATTTAGTGTGTAACATTTTATATACATCTAAGTTTCAGCTAACAACGCAATTCACAGTTATCAAAAACCATGCTATCAAACATAGAATATTGAATTTGGATAATAGATATGACCTGCTATGGACAAAGATTCATTATAAACTGAACATGAAAACTTTGTCAACACATTCATGTTTTATTCCCCTGCATGTAAATTCGCAACTATAGATGCCATTCATTATTGGTTAGCTTATAACACAAACATTCACAAGTAGTAATTTCTTATAAATTGAAATTTATATAACACTTTAAACTAATAATGAACTAACATTTCAAGAATTTTTATGAATATACCTTACAGTGTATATATACAACTCCAAATATAAGAGTATGCTCCAACTCCAATTTACTTACCAACTTATTGTGAACCAACCAATTTTTCACCCAACCATATAGAGGAAGAACTTCTTTGCCTGGAACCCCCAAGCTATAAAATCTCACAAGCAATCCCCAAAATACAGCAATAGAGATATATACATGGCAACTAAGGAAGATAATTTTCACTTCCTTACAATATCACTCATGTTCAACTCCACTAGCTAAAGCTACTTAGTAGTTTAGTAAAAATTCCATATTCATTTCGAAAACATTTGGCTACTCTCTAGATCTCTCCCTCTCACAATATTCCTCAAGTCACTCCCACTCTTGGCATCACAGTGCACACTCCACTCCAAGTGAAAAGATATGAGACATATATAGAGGAGGAGCAACCAATTTCTGTCATAAAGGAGGAGTAATTTGCATGCCTTGTATTCCATTTAGAGGAGTGTAATTCATGCCATTAAGGAGAGGTATGCATTCCTTAGTTAAGGAGAGTGTAACATATGCATTAAAGAGAGCATAAAAGGAATCTTTTATGACATTTCTTTAATGATTGTAAGATGAATATGCCATTCTTTGATGAATGTATAAAAGAGAGTATACTGTATTATTAAAATAGAGAGATAGTTACATAGAGCCATGAGAACCATCAAGGAGAGAGGTTTGAAGTGATTAAGGAGATTTAGGTGACTTATAATTCCCTTTTAATAATAATATCATAGTCCCATAAAAGATAATAATAATATTAATAATTTTTATTTTTATTTTTGTAAGCTTGGTAGGACTACATCTTCATCATGTCCAACTTCTCACCCTGATCAGGGGGGTAGCACAAGATTTAAACCCAAGACTTCTGGTATAATGAGACTTCATTTCCACAACCATTACCAATTGAGCTGGGGGTAGCTCAATTGGCAATGATCGTGGAAATGAAGTCTCACCGAACCGGAAGTCTTGGGTTCAAATATTAATAATATTGAGGATGAAGTCAAGATTGAAATATTAGGATTGATTAATCATAAGTTAAGTGATTTTCCTTTAACTACGCTTGATTGCCAATTTATGCAAGGTGATTTATTATTTTTGGAAATTCATACTTGAGATGTTAGAAATGACTTTCTATTTCTATAAAGTCACTCCAAAATTGTCAAAAATGATATTTTATTAAGGAAATCTATCCCTGAGTTGCCCATGAGTGATATGTTTCTGCCGTAGAACAGGGATTTTTCATCCCTATTGCATGCATCTTCGTGCCTTATTAGATTGAGGACTCTGCGCCCTGATCTACTCCAAGGATCCAAGATTCCACACCTTGATCTTTTAAATATTTAGGACTCTGCACCCCAATCCTTTTATTATAGATCCAAGAATCCACATCTCTATCTTTCATGGATTTAGGACTCTGCACCTTAATCCTTTTATTATATATCCAAGGCTCTATGTATTTATATTTCATGGATTTAGAACTTCACACCCTGATTTCCATGGCTTCTCATTTACTCTGCTTTGAAACTGCGTGCTTCACCTTAAGATACTTGTGAGTTCATATGCATCTGATGGTTCGTTCATAAGGTCATGTTCCAAGACCTGCACACATAACAATCTCATAAACCAAAGGAATCAATTGAATTTCATAATTAGCTTATTCACATTTTACCAAGGATAGTACATGACTTCCATAGTCATTTTGGTTTTGGAGAAATGACTTATGTAGTCATTTATAACTCAAGCATCCTTGTTGGAAATGACCAAGTCCCCTAAAACATCCTAACTTAGTACAAGATTAAGCATATATAATCATACAAGTCATGCATCATCCATAAATCATAATTAATCATATGCTCCACATAATGATGATCATCCATGGATCTATGTGTCTTAATCCTAGATCACCATCCATGGCATACACCTATTTCAAATGTGGGACAACAAAAGAGAAAATATTGGTAGTATGTACTTAACCAAAATCATTCTTATACACACAACAATAAATATTATCATAATCACATAGAAACTAAGTAACCCAAACTAATTCTATTACATACTAGCATATACGTAAGTTTTACATGCACAATCTTATATAATTACATCAAAATGACCCTCTCTAAGTGTCACAAAATTATCCTTGCCAACGTAGGACATTACATTGACCATTGTGGGTGGAATTCAATGAAATACACTTGATGATGCTAGCATCACCTAGTTATGGTGCACTATTTGGATTTTATGCCCTCAAACCAAATCCACGAAGTGTCCCTAAATGGCGTTACCAAGTCAGTGACAACTATCCATAAAAAAATGAATCTATCAACCATCGATTGCATTGGACTCAAGAAATTGGGTTTTAACTAGGGAAACCATCACCCATGATTTTATTTCCTAGATACCATTTTATTTGATGATCTTTATAATTCGAGCTTCACTCAATTAGAAATAGTGCAATTTTTATATAACATAGTCAATATTTAAAAACAATGGCTTGGGCCACTGTGGGTAGCATGATCAAATGGACCCTAAACAAACACATCTATTGGAGCTGACATAACCTAGTTGTTTTACATGATTTTGATTTTATGCACTTTAACCTAATTCACAAATTTTCCTTCATTTGCCTAACCAAGCGAGTTGGAAATAGCCATAAAAGCTTAACTAGGCCTTAGATCAATGAATTGTTGATTGCATTGGAATTAGAACACCAAATGCGTTCCAGGTGCACCCTTTACCTATGATTATATTTCTTAAATAGAATTTTATTTGATTGTCTATTAATTAACATTCACATAATCAATCAGAAACATAAACACTTAACCACTTAACACACACACTTAACCAAGTTACACCATACACTTAGTTACAACCAAAAAGAAAAAAAAGATCCAAGTTGCACCACCAAATATGCTTAGTCAATTATCCATCACAGTAGTGACTCATTTCATTCCCAAACATAAACATGTAACCAATTTACACCATGAAATATGCATTTGTCAATTATGTATCATAATAGTTATTGGTTCCATTCCTCAAACATAATAACTAATAATTCTTGCAAAGTAGTAATGAAACTTTGAAAATATCCCAAGGACTCTTTTTGTGGCATATTTTACCTTTGAGTGGTGATATGGGGACAAATAGAAGGTTTGAATAACCAAGGATGACTGATTTGCCCTATAAATGTTGAAGGGAGGAAAATTAGGCCTCGTGATTTAAGATGGGCTTCTAAGCATCTAACTCCAAAAACATTAATTTCAACCACCATAGATCACCCCTTTAGACTATTATTTACCTTCAATTTGGGATCTGGGTAGCGTAGGGAGGTTTTGAGCAATGGTATGGGCCTTAATTCCTTCAACATGCGTATGGGGGTGGCAGTGAGGGGATGTAGGAATTTTTCCCTAAAGGGGGCTTTTAAATGTGTAGTGATATGGACGAGGCTTTGAAACACCAAATAAAACCTATTGATTATATAGCCTATGAGTGTGTATATCAGCTCAATTTTTATAAAAATAGGGTTGTATCACAACACCTTGAACATGGTCGAGGGTAGAAATCTAGGCCTTAGGACCTAAAGAAGCTTCTAGTCATCTAAAGCCAAAAACATCACCTTAAGCCCTAATCTTATGTGAATTCATTGTTAATATATATGGTTTTATTGGTTCAAAAATATAAATATTTCTTATCATTGTTCTCTTTTTTTTATTACTTTTCGTCTTTGTTTGTTTAGATAAATTAATTTAGAATGAATTATGAATTTTCCTAGCCAAACAACTTTAGGGCTATATACATTTATTCCAATATTAGGATGGGAATCATATTTTTACGATCAACTATGGTTAAACTAAAAATCAATGTTGCACAGTCCAATAAATTATCATCCATGATAACAACATTCACCATTTAAGCAAAGTAACATTCGTAGTATATCATATCATGTCCATAGAATTAACACAAAAATTGATAAATACATTTTCATATACACAAGTCAAACGTCATATATCTATATTTAAATTGGAATAATTAAAAATGTTCATACAAAATGGAATCACATTCCCTACATACATATTGGTAGCTCATTCCCAATCATGAGATCATGAAAGCTAGTGCCCTAGACACAAAATGGCATCTTGTTCCCAAAATGCTATGTTATGGTTAATGTACATAATGAATTTCTCAGTCACCATTTCCACCCTTAGCACTCTCAAGTGCATCTCCAAACTCAATATTCCACTTCTTTGAGATGGAGGAACTTTAGGTTGTCTTTCATCTTGGAGTATTATGTTTCATTAGGCTCTTAATAGGGAAAAAACTGCATATAAACATTTTCCCATCATTGTATCAATTAAGACACTTAATAAACACAATTAGACTTCAAATCTTAAAGCCCCATCTTAGACAGGGCTAAAAATTGTTGGGGATTTGTCCTCTTTCATGATCCAATCCTTTCAACAATGTCTCCTTGCAAAAATTACCACTATAGTTAATTAAAAAGAATAAAAAAAATAAATTTGTTTCACTCATGCTTGACAATATTTTGATCAAATAATTAGTCTAATCATGAATATATGAGGGAATTAGAAATTTTTCCCTTCCTAGGTCAAAGGTGGAGCACTTGGTTGGACAAGCTACCTAGAGGCAATGATGGGGGCTAGGGAGGATATAGTTGCAACAATTGTAAATGAAACCACTATAGATGTAACTACAATAGATACAATATTGTTTTCTACAAAAATGGATGCATTGATAGGAGGAGCACTTGGTCAAAAAACCTGCTCCAAGAAAATGATGGGGGTTGGGGAGGATGTAGTTGCATCAACTGTAGATGCAAACACTATAGATGTAGTTATTGTGGATTCAATACTAGTTGTTGCAACAATGGATGCACTAATATTGGGCTTTGATGATGGAGTTTGATGATCTCATAATGGGCATTTTTTATAATCAGGCACATGTATCAGCATAATATTGGCATATGTACCAACATATTATCTTCGTATATAAGTTTTTCTAGGTTACAAACATGGGGGAGATCATTGAGTGCTACCCCTTATTTCGAAGATGGTACCCATGGTAAACCCTAAAATATTTAGGGCACAAGGTTAATCAACAACTAGGCTTGAAGTCATTACAATAATATACTCATTAAAAGTTTAGCATGTCACTTGTAGGAAATGAACTCGGGTGGGGGCAATAACAATATTCCTCCCAACAACCTCAACCAAACCAAATTAAAAATAATGTTGGTATATATACCATAATATAACCAAGGGTAAATGCATGAAGATAGGTTACACTTTAGGGCCAAATGTGGCAACGAAATTTCAAAATTTTACTCTTTTATCAAATTGAAGCCCTCTAAATTCATATAAGCATTGTGAATTTTGACAAGGAGTAGAAAGACAATTTGTGGAGAATTATATTGTTTTCCTCATGATATTTTTTGTAAAAACATTTAGTGTCGTATAATATGTCAATTTTCCATTAAAATGAAATGTTTGTCCTTGCAAACTTTCACAAACCTTAAGAGGTATGTGTGTGTTCACATAGCATAACTTAGTCTAAAATGATCTACACGGAGAGAGCTAAGTTTTTCATATTAAAAATTTATTTTTTTTATGCAAAATTATATTTTTTAATATTTTTCGAATTTGGAAAAGTAATATTTCAATTGCATTTTATAGACACGTGTTCACGTAAGGTTTTTTTCAACTATTTAAATAAATTGAAAAACCAAGGGTACCCTTTTGAAGAGGTCTCATAAATTAATATAGAGGTATTTTTTGAACTATTTTTGTTGTGTATATTTTATGATATTGATTTTTTATTCAAACTCTTTAAAACTGTTAAAAAAATCAAACATTATGTTTAAAAGAAATTATATGAAAAATATCATATGAATTCGAAAAAGTCAAACTCATATTCTATTGGATAGAGGATTCCTTCATGAATCCAACATGATCAACTACACCACCTAAGGATAATTTTTCCCTAAGTCCTCTAGGATACAAAATGGTGTTGCAGGAAATTTTGCAGAAGGGGTGCTGAAATTGGGGATTTTAAGACTCCAAAGGCTCAATCTAGCCTCTATAAAAAAATTGTGAATCCCATAGTTTAGATTTTAGAGTCAGTAATGTTCTAAAATTTAATCCATCAATAATTTAACCAAATTGATATGATATTATTTTACTAAAAATGAAAATTCAACTGGATCTAGGCTATGAACAACATTAGGATTTTTTTATGTTATTGTGTTGAGATGCACATTGTACAACCGAATATGGAGGCAATGTGTAAGTATGTTTGTTTGTGCTCAAAATATACCTTATAATATACCTTGAGTTTGAATAGATCATAAATTCACCTTCCACAAAAGTTTTTACCGCATTTTAAAATTCCAATTTTATTATAATTTTTGTTAGCATGTCATGTAGAAACCTTATTAAATTTAATATTAATATTAAAAAAAAAAAAAAAAAATGTTTATGAAATTTGATATTAATATTAATTTAATATTAATATATATTTTAATGTTACTATTATTAAATTTATTAATTGTGGATTAATATAATATTAACTCATATCTATAATATATTATATATATATATATATATATATATATTATATATATATATATTATATATATATATATATAATATATATATATACACACACTAGCACAACCCCATTAATAAATGTGGTTGATATATGTCGTAGGTGTCAGTAAAAGAGTCATTAACACAAAAAGAGTCATACAAGCTGATTCAATATGTTAATTTATTTTAACCTAATTATTTTTATAAATCTAAAATAATAATATAATATTTTTAAAATCATAAATTAATCATAACCTAAAGCTACCTAAAGAAATAAAACCTAAACAACTTCAATTGGAAGATATGAAGTGTTATATGTATCTCTGATGGAGGTAACCTCCACGTGAATGTTATGAGGTGGAGGTGGAGGTGGAGGAGAATCCGTGTAAACATACTCTGGTGGAGGATGGCCTAGATGATAAACTGCCCCCTCGGATGACCTCATAAGCTCATCCATGTAGTTGGGCTATGTCTACATGTTATCATGAACTTATTAATACAAATGCAATCTAATACGAACTATAAATTAATATAAATAATCATGCATAATTTGACTATAAGAGTCAAAAGTTATATAAATATATATATATATATATATATATATATATAATACCTGGTTTGTGTCACGCGGGTCGTGCACCCTCTAAGTGTCACTAATGACATCACGACACATATGCATATGTCAAAAGTTGGTCAAGAGGTAAACTAGAGAGAAATGAAACATCATATAAAGACAATGGTGGGTCATGACGCAATGGTGGTGGTCTCCTAATCTCTCCATCCATTGCAACACACACACTGACCAATGGTGTATGCATGTTATCTACAATAGTATCCCTGGTCTCAAAACCAAGATGCAATGACTCCTCTAGCTCTGTCGGCAATACTACGCTTTGAGATGGAAGTGGCAATAATCTCAGAGGTGGTGATGCATGCACAGTGTCCCTGCGAGCCCCTTCACAATCCTATGTACATCCCAAGCCGAGTCCATAATAATGAGATCTAGTATCAATGTAATTTAGCCTTATATGTAACATGAACTCTGCATATATATGTTTAGAAAAATAAATGGCGACCTGGTCATGGTGAGGGAACTAACCCCAAGCTCCAATGAATCGATCATACAAAAAAGGGGTTGCATCAACATTTTTAAGATATTTTAGTGAAATCAGACATTTATGTCTAGCATGGAAACCCAGAGGGATGTCAAACAACTCCCCACAAATATTAATGTCCTTGGTGGCCTATTTTACCACCTCCCAAGTATGTGGTCCTCTAACCCCATGCCTCCTAATCCTTTGTATGGATGGTAGGAGATGGATTTGTGAACCCGACCTCCGGTATGTCTCAATTAACCTATCAATGATATCCAACATCAAAGAAAAATTACGACTATTAGGTGAACTAGAAGTTATATTACACAACTCTTGCATGATCCATGTATGTTGGGCCATAAAATCCTTGAATGTGATATCATTTGTAGCATCATCCCATGAAGGGATCAATGTTGCACTGTGATCCTCAGCTTTGTCCTACTAAGGGTCTCCAAATCATAAACATAATTTAATGTATATAATTAATAAACTAGAATCATAATAACAGATACATTAAATAATTTTTTTTGATCAAGTAAAAGTAGGACCTTCTATTAAACTTAGTCAAATATACATAATTTACAAGGATTCACACCTGTTCTGCGAGAGGTCAAGAGACAGTCGGGAAAGCTAAACCAAACCAATCTCACAAAACTAAGAGAACCTAAACTGGAGAAGCGAGGAGAACCCCCAAACAAAACACAAGGAGCATAGTAAACCTTGGAGTCCAAAACCCGCCATGGAACCACAAGAGGTCCCACCACAAGTCAAACTGAAAACTAACAAACGAACAAACAGACCCGAAGGAAGTTAAATAAAAACACTCTAAATATTTTTTGGGTCCGACCAATGTGCACACACAATGGCCGTCGTTGATCCACTGATTAAGATCCAATAGTCATCATGGATATCGAAAGGATGAGAAATGCGAGAGTTAACCGCCTGATGAGGGTAGTTTTCTTTCTCATCATTCCGCAACGTGTCTCTCAAAGAGTGGAATCGGAGACAAATAGAGGAAAACCGAAAACTGTTCAAACCTCGCCCGATATACCGCTTGTGGTGTTGTACCAGTTGACTTGCGTAAAAACCCACCCGACCTTTCGCCACGTGTTGTCCCTTAATTCCTTCTAGCGAGCAGTACTTGAGCCTATCCCATTCACCTGGATTCTCTGTCAACCACCACCTAAGCCAAATGACGAGGGCTACCCCGCCCTGTGGAAAAATCCGATTCAAACCATTCTTCATTCTATCAAAGGGAATCCTGACCTTGGAAAATCACCTAACCATGGCAGGTTGGACTATATAGAGTCCTCCTACCTCTAGCTAGTCTTGAGGGTTCCTCTGATCCTCCCTGTTAGTCCATAGTTCCATATCCCGGGTAGCGTTAGATAGGCAGTCCTCCCGCAATTTACCTGGCTGAAGCGAATCCCAAGCATACCTAGAATCCCTATGCCTACTTGTGACTCCTTCATTCGCCAACCGATCCACTAACATATTAGCCTTCCTTTTCACATGAGCAAATCTAACAGTTTTGAGGGTTCGCATGTGAGAATAGATGCGGTAAAAAACCTGCAAGAGCTTCCAGTGCTTCAACACTTTCTCTAGAGAGGTGCCATTACTAATCTTCTTAGACGCTATAATAATTAATTCTGAATCTGCTTCAATTATAACATTGTGTGAACCTGAATTCACCAATATTTCCAAGCATTGCTCTAATGCTATGAGCTCGGCCATGTTGTTTGTAGCCTTCCCAAAGTTTCCATGGAAGATCATCTGTATTTGTCCCTGATCGTCTCTTATGGCACCCCCAAAGCCCGTTAATCCTGGGTTGCCCTTAGCTACTCCATCAATATTGATTTTTAAGAAACCATAAGGAGGAGGCTTCCAAATGGTAGCACACGTGTTTAGAAGGTTCACTATCTTCATTGTTCCCAAAGGATTAATAGACTGGAGCCCTAAGTGAAGTAAAATTATCTCCTCATGGGGCAAGGGAGGATCTTTAGGAAGGGTCCTCACCAAGCTTCTAACTGTGTCTTTGATCTACCTTAGAATTTGCTCAATTATGTGTTGGGGCTTGTGAGTTTTGTTTTTGAAGATTTGACTGTTGTGTTCTTTCCACACATGCCAGGTGACAAAACCTAGAACCAGAATCCAGGTTTTATTAACTATTTCATTCCCTGAGAAGTTCTTCATCTAGTTCTTTAGAGTGTTGGATATGATGAGACTGTCCCTATCAGTTTGTCTAAAGATAGCAGCCACCCAGTCCCACACCTTTGAAGTGAAAGGACAGAGGTTGAGAATGTGTTTAATCATCTCCTCATGCGCGCCACAAGGGTAACACCTAGAAGGACCAATGAAGCCTTTCTTGAGGAGATTCTCCCAAGTTAAGATCTTCCTTTGATGCACTAGCCAGATGAATAGCTTTATTTTCATCCATTGCGAACTTTGCCAAAGTTTCTTCCAGATCTAACCAGGATTCACAAAGTTAAATCCTGTGACTTCCCATTTGGCCTCTTTCAAGTTAAAGTTGCCTTTAGTGTTCTTTCCCCATCTGAATTGATCCATTGAGGAAGAGACAAGAATCCTTCTATGCTCGAGCTCCTGGGTAAGGGCTTCTGCCTTGGTTTTCAACTGGTTTTCATCACTATATCCTAGATCCTTCCACTCCCTCCATTTTCCATTGTTCCTTCCTTGATCCCAGAATTCTTTTACCAGAACCATATCTTTTTTGTCTGTGTCATTTTTGAGATCTACAAATTCATCCCTATAAAGGTTTGGTTTCTGTTGCCAGTTATCCTCCCGAAATCGAGCATGATCCCCTGCCCGAATTTCCCAAAAACAATGGTGTTGAACAATGTTTTTATTATCCCAGGAAAGGTTCCAAATATGGGAGCCCTTGATTTGCTCTGACATTCTAATATGATCCTTTCCCTGCCAGTGCTTGGCATATTTTTGTTTCCAAAGCTCAGCCCAGGGGGCATTCGGTTCCTTAATCCATCTCCACCAAAGCTTGGCTCCCGAGACTTTATTGAGGGTCTCAGGATCATGAAGCCCCAAACCACCATGGTTCTTGGGCTTACAAAGCTTGTCCCAGGCTAATAAAGCCCGCTTCTTTTTCTCTTCCCCTCTGCCCCACAGAAAGTCCCTTTGAATGCTTCTTATTAGTTGCTTAATACCTTGAGGAGCAGGAAGAGATGAAAACATAAAAATGGGAATGGCCTGTAGGACTGCGTGTGAGCACAAGATGTCTTGCCAGATTTAGGGATCTGCATGTCCATTTTCCTTAAGTTTATTTAAAATGGGTTCCCACACTTTCTTGCTTAGTGATTTTTCAGTAAGAGGAATGCCAAGATATTTGGAAGGTAGCTGTTCTCTTTGAAATCCAAGAATTTTGGTAATATTTCTCTGTTTAGCAATATTAGTATTAAAGAAAAAAACTTTGGACTTGTTAAGGCTTACCTCAGTGCCTACTGCCATAGCAAAGTCATTTAAGATATTTTTTATTGCTTTGGCCTCCCTGGCAGTAGGTATGAGCTACAAAATAGTATCATCTACAAATTGTTGATGAGTGTTTGCCTCTCCATCTACGGTAAGTTTGATACCATGAATTCTTCCTTCAGCATTTTCCATCTTAATCGCTCTACCTAGCCCTTCCATCATGAGGATGAAGAGGAACATTGAAAGTGGATCTCCTTGTCTGAGCCCTCTGGAGGGAGTGAAGGTCCTTGAAGGAGCTCAATTAAGTAGTATGGAAAAACTGGTTGAGGTAACTAATTCCATGACCCATCTTATCTAGTTCTGACCAAAACCATAGGCTTTTAGAATTAATCTTATGTAAGCTCAGCTCAATTTGTCATAGGCTTTCACGAGGTCCAACTGAATGATCATGCCAGCTTTTTTGTTGCTTTTGAGAGAGTGTACCACCTCATGAGCTTGGATGATATTGTTGAGGATTTTTCTTCCCTCCACATAGCCTGTTTGTTCCTTCGAAATGAGAGAGGGTAGAAGTGGTTTGAGTCGATTGGCTATTACTTTGGAGATAATTTTATACACCACATTACATAAGGCTATGGGCCAAAAACCATCCGGAGTCATGGAATTTCCCTGCTTTGGGATCAGAGCTATGAAGGATGCATTCAGAGCCTTTAGTACCTTTTTGGATCTTATTGAGTCTTCCACCACCTTGAGGATATCATGTTTGAAAGTTTCCCAATAGGCCTTGAAGAATTCTACATTGAATCCATCTGGGCCTGGTGCTTTTCCACTCTGCATTTCATTAATCACTTCACTGACCTCCTCTTCTGAAACTGGTTTGTTGAGATTGTGGTTGTCCTCTCTAGTAACCAGTTGAGGGATATATTGAATGAAATTTTTAATGAACCTAGATCTGTCCTCCAGAAGCTCCTTTGCAATGTTGCAGAAGTGCTGAAAAAGGACCGATTCCATATCACTGTGAGAAACTAGCTCAATGCCTTGAGAATATTTGATCTTTGTGATTCTGTTGTGTGCCCTGTGAGCTATGGTGGTTTTCTGGAAGAATTTTGTGATTCTTCTCCCTCTTTAATCCAATGTATTCTTGATTTCTGCTTCCAGAAAATTTCTTCTTGTAAGCATCGATTCTCCCATTCTTCCTGCAAAGAGTCAGTTATTTTTTGCCTCTCTTTGGTGAAGCCATCTGTGATGATGATCTGATTGATCTCCTGGAGCTTCAGTTCAGCTTCTCTTTTGGATTTGAATATATCTCCAAATTCATTTTTGTTCCAAACTTTAAGACGTGATTTTATATGTTTAAGTTTCTGCTGGAGCATATACATTTCTGAATCCTAAATATTCAACTCCTATCTCCACCATGTATCAATGTTATTAGTGAAATTAGGATGTGAGAGCGAGGCATTTTCAAACCTGAAAGGTCTGCTTCTCAGAGTGCCCATAAAGGTGGCTTCCAGCTGTACAGACCAATGATCTAATCCTCCAAAGGGCAGAATGGAGGCTTTCATGGCAGGTCCTGAGAGAAAGAGGTCCTCTGAAATCATGAATGTATCAAGTTTGGAAGCAACTTGATGGGCCCATCCCCTTTTGTTGTTCCAAGTGAAGGTTCCATTTATTGTTTCAGTATCCACCAGCCTCATGTTCCTAATGAAGTTCTGGAAGGCCATGGAGTCTCTGCCTAGCTGTCTAGTGCCTCCTTTTTTTCCGAAAGAGATCTTATCATATTGAAATCTCCTGCAACAATCCAAGCCAAAGTGGGATGTCTCTCTCTAAGTTCCTCCAGGGAAGTGAGAAGCTTGAGCTTATCTGCTAGCTTTTGAGGTCCATAAACATTCGTAATCATGTATATCTCCTTGTCCCCTACAGGTTGAAATATCAGGGAAAGGTAGTTCTTGGATGCTTTAGCATCCTGAATTCCCAATTTTTGTGGGTCCCACGAAGTGAGAATCCCCCCCACCGAATGATCTGCCTTGACCTTTAAATACTCATAATTGAATAACCACTTATTATGAATATCTCTTATCTTTTCCATTGAGCATTTTGTCTCTTGAATAAAAACCATGTCTAGTTTTTATTCTTTCATTTTGTTACTAAGATTTCTTTGTTTCCCTCTATTACCTATTCCTCTAATGTTCCAGGTTGTGAACTTCATTAAGAAATATTAGTAAAGGAATAGCTAGTAAGATCTTTCATCTTACCTGAGTTGATCAACGGTTTCCCACATTCGGTCAGCAGTTCATTCAACCTCTTTCTTCCTCTTTGTCTGCCTGAGTTCTTTGGAGATTGTGCCTGAGGATTCTCCATCATATTGACCCCACTTGGCTCCTGGCTTTCATGATTTATTTTGACTCCCACTCCCTTTGCTTGTGACCTCCAGAGAAAGAGTTGTTGTACTCTATCATAGTCTTCTTTTGGCAGGGAGTCCACCCCTATTTTTCTACCTTGTTCTAGAAATTTCTCTAGATCTAGATTTTCCTTATCCAGAATCTCCTGTAATTCATGGTTCTCTGTTCCTGCTTCACTTGGAGTCATCTCTTGGTCCCTACTGATCTCCATCAAGCTTGGTAGATCATCCTTTTGCTGGTTGTCTACTGTGATATCCTCCATGTCAGCTACCCTATCTCGTTCTTTTGATACATTCTCTATGTCTTGGACTGTCTCCTTGTTCCCCTCTTCTTCCTCCTAGATCCTGAAGCTTTTTTGTCTTGTGAGTTTGTCCTCATTTTCCTTCTTGTGTGGACGCTTTCCTCCTTTTCCTTTACTCCAAACTTTGGTGACACCCTTGTGGTCTCTCTCGACAGTGGTTTTTTTATTATCTTCCCTGTTGATTGTAGGGCAGTCTCTATGTAGATGCCCATGTTCATGGAATTTGCGGCATCTGAATGGTATGTTATCATAGTCCATTGTCTACACCCATTCTTCATCATATACTTCTAAAATGATCGCTTCTGACAGGGCTCCATATAGATCCATTTCCATACATATTTGGGAAAAGGAGGTATATCTCCCTTTCAGAGTTGCCTATGATATTTTTAGAAAATGTCCCAGCTTGTTGCCTATGGTTTTCAAAGATTCTGGCAACCAATAATCCAGAGGAAGGGAATATAGTATGATCCAAACCGGCACTGAAGTGAATGTTTCACGTTCCGGGACAAAGTTCATCATCCATGGCCATATGTAGAGTCCTGTCGTAGCATAGAAATAGGGCCCCCCTTCAAACACTTTGTCTTTGTCTTCTAGGCTTGCGAACACTACTATGAAAAAACCGTTAGAACCCAGATGTAAATGTATTTACCCCTTTGGCTTCCAATGGCTCTTTATCCAGACATGTAAAGCCCTTTCCATCGACCATAGCCCCATGAACTTACATATAATTGCATGCTCCGTCATATGATCTCTATGAGATTGTATCGTTGGGTCGCTTAATACGACCCAAGGAATAATGCCTAACTTGGGCTTGCACACTCTTGTAGTCTTTTTGTAAGCTGGTTTTTTACTACTGCCCCCAATCTCAATTTCTTTTCTCGTTTCCTGTTAATCCCCTTCCTGATCCTAATCTCCGCTTCTTCCAGATGTCCCCTAACTTCTGGTTTCTGAGATCTTGTCCAATGGTTTTTTGAAATGTTTCTTTCCCGTGTTCTGATTTCCTCCTGTCACTGCCTGGCTGTAGGAGGGAGCAACACTCCCCCCTACACTCCCCGCCATGGTACCCTGAATCCAAAACCCTGTCTTCAACTCCAACCCTAGCTTCTCCCAGTTTTTCTTATTCCCTCGTCATATGAACAAAACTCACATATACATTAAATTCAATCACATCAGTTGAAGACAATTTAAAATTTTAAAACAACTTCAAGACATAAGTTTAAAGAGGATTTTAAAATGCAAGAGGTGTACCTAAAATAGGTGAGGAAGGTCCACTAGAGGTAGCAATATCATCAACGGAGATAGAAACACTCCCTCTTACACTTTGAATAGCGTCAGAGGTAAGATCTATGAGTGGAACATGCACTCTGGGTGGGCTACGTGATCTATCACAATCCTGACCACGTATAATAGATCCCCTCGCATTGCGATGACCTGCAGTTGGGGCATGTATATGGGATGCCTCTACATATTACGTATAAGATATATAAACTAATCCAAGAAAAAATGTTGACTTAGAAACAATGTTCACAAAAAACCATTTCTAAACTCAAACAGAATAATGTAGCTTGAAGTCCTAAACTTTAGAGTCCATTTTTTTATAATTTATGAACCAAAGTATTGATTTCCATGTCAACACAACCAAAGGAAGTGATCAAATCTACCTTCACACTTTTTTTCGTTTCTAAATAATTCATTTTATTCATAGGGCATAAATATGTAAATATATATGTAAAAATTTGAAATAAACCTATTTACAAAACTAATAAAATTTTATACCAACCAAATACTCCAATAGAGTTTAAGTTCTTATAATGTTCGACTTTGACACATGATATGTACTGGGTGCAAGCACATGAAGACAATGTTTCTTGTACAACACATTACATAATGAAACAATATGGTACAAATTAGCTAAGAGTCAAAATGTTTTTATTCACGGGACCAAAAGCACTTTTCATGATGAATTTAATGTATCGATTAATCATGCAATGTTGAAACATGAACTTATATATAGTTATATGTTAAAAGGTAGTCTAAAAACTCCATATAGTTATATGTTAAAAGCTTAGTTATATAGTTATATGTAGTTATATATTAAAAGCGTAGTCTAAATAATTGAAATTTCGGCAGAATTATCACAAGATTTGGTATAAATTTTTGAAAATTTGGGTTATAACTATCAAACTTCAGGATTTCTGGTGCCCTAGGGGTTCTTGATAGTGTTGAATCCATTTTCACCATCAAGAAATCGATTCAAACACTCCAACATTTTGATTTTTTGAAGAAAAATAATTACCAGATTCCAAGAAGAAAACCACCGTC